>JBBPBX010047903.1:0-25967 GCA_038048925.1 Garcialebias charrua | reverse complement strand
TATATATAATAATATATGAATTCAATTTATAACGCACTTTTCATTAATGAAAATCTCAAAGTGCTATATATATATATATATATATATATATATATAATATGACAGAAAGAGAGACAGATATTCGCGCTATATTTATCTGTTGTTGCAAATAACCAACCGGAGACAGATGGCCAAGCGTTCTTCAGCTGGGATTGCGCGCCTGTAGTTGGTGTCCTGGTAGGTGATGCGGGCACCAACACGAGACAGCAGGTCGTCAAACTGGGCACGGGTCAGACGGAAGTACCGCTGAAAGCGCTGCTCGTCCATGCGCAGCTCCTGGATTAATTGGTGAAACTCCCCGAATTCAGAACGCCTCTGAATAGTTTCGTGAACCCAGACACGGCGCCTTGCACGTCTTCGGCGTGCCACTAGCAAACATATTAAGGCAATTGCCTCCACATCATCCGCCATTTTGAGAACAGACGACAACAACAACAACACATCAGACCGGAAAGAGAATCACGACGCTCCTCCCACACCCCGCCGCCACGACGCAGCAGCAACGAAGCCGCCGCAACACTACAGTTTGGACACCACTGGGTAGCGCGTCCACTTGCGTGCGTGACGAGCTTTTTGGAGGCTGAAACGCTGCTCGGTGTGACCACACCATAAGAGACACGTCAAAGACTTAACTTTAACGTTATCAGGGTAAGGTGAGAGTCAGAGCAGAGAGAAATGTTTAGGGAAAGACAGAGAGTGCTGGAGTCATTCTCATGAAAACAACAGATTATTGCCCCTTTTCCACCGGTCGGCACGGGTCGGATCAGATCGGCTCAGCTTGGGTCGGGTCACATCTAAGTTCTGTTTCCACAGCTTTTTTGTACCCCTTCTGTGGGTGGGGTCCAGAATCCTACTTGTCTTACCACATGGTGGCAGTAGTGTTCCCTCAAGCTATTTACTAGTAGCCACCACTAGAAGAAGAACACGATAAAGGCTTTGACAGAATGTTGTGAAAGAGATGTCATGCTATAATGAGTACCTCATGAGCTGTAATTTTTAAACCCAATTCATAATCCTACCTTGTTGCCTTCTTTAAACCCATGTATTTTCCAATTTAGTATTTTTACAATAAAGATGTATTAAAAACATATTTTATTATTTAGTTATGCACAAGGTGCTTGATAAATTGGCAAAACCATATTTGTCTGAGCTGCTTCAACCTTCCTGCCCTCCCCGATCTCAGATCAGCTGAGCAGTTGCTGCTGACAGTCCTCAAAACTTTTTAAATCTTATTTAAAAACACACATTTATTCCTTGGCTTTTAACACGTGATCTTATCGTTTATGGCATGTTAACACACCTGCAGTAAGACTGGTATATGTATTTATTTTTGTATGCTTTTTATAGTTTTTAATTAACTTGTCTTTTATGTTATTGTACAGCACTTTGGTTGACCCTGTGGTTTTTAAAATGTGCTTTTAAATAAAGTTGATTGATTTAAAACATCACACTGTGATCTTTGAAACTGCCAGTGTCTCCGTGGCAAAGCTGCTTCTGGGCTCAGATGATGGATGGATGGATGGATGAATGGATGGTCTGTGAACACCTTGAGGAGCTGAAGGGGTGGATGTTGATACCTGTGTCTCCCTGGTAAAGTTGCTGCTGGGCGCAGATGATGGATGGATGATGGATGGGTAGATGGATGGTATGTGAACTTTAACTTTAAACTGTCCAAAGGACTTTGGCCACTTTTGACTGTTTTTGTCTGACTTCATCCTAGAACCAAATAATTTATAACGTAATAACAGTTGAGCAGATTCTAATAATCTTTATGTTATGATTCTTTAAAGGTCAAATGCAAATGGAAAGTTCTCTTAACTTCCAGTATGGATTTAAACACTATACACACTTCACATTGTAAAATAAGTTTAGGAAATTGAATGTTCGAGGACACCACTTAAGAAAATATAACGTTTAATAGGAAAAGTTTGAAGTGACAAACAGAAGTAACAAATTTCCATCTGGTGTCTCACGGCTTCCTCCAGAAGACAACACAGGTTGTAGAATTCTGGTGATTTTCTTCTGTTGACTGCAAAAGAAAAATGTGGTTAATTTAGTCCAGAAACTGTTTTTTTTTTTTAACTAACAGAATGTAATCACAGTATGTTCATGTACTGACTGTAACCCGTTGGAGTTATTTGAATTAATATTCAATGTTTAATAGACATAAATGTGTCAAGCTAGCTTTAATTATTTTCGCCATAGTACTTTGTAACACTTATCATGAAATACCTAAAAAACCACACCACTGATATTATCCAAATTAATAGAGTGTACGGTAATCACAGGATGTTCATGTACTGACTGTAACCCATTGGAGTTATTTGAATTAATATTCAATGTTTAATAGACATAAATGTGTCAAGCTAGCTTCAATTATTTTCGCCATAGTACTTTGTAACACAAATCATGAAATACCTAAAAAACCACACCACTGATATTATCCAAATTAATACAGTGTAATCACAAGATGTCCATGTACTGACTGCAACCCGTTGGAGTTATTTGAATTAATATTCATTGTTTTATAGACATAAATGTGTCAAGCTAGCTTCAATTATTTTCGCCATAGTACTTTCTAACACAAATCATGAAATACCTAAAAAAAACACACCACTGATATTATCCAAATTAATACAGTGTAATCACAAGATGTCCATGTACTGACTATAACCCGTTGGAGTTATTTGAATTAATATTCAATGTTTTATAGACATAAATGTGTCAAGCTAGCTTAAATTATTTTCGCCATAGTACTTTGTAACACAAATCATGAAATACCTAAAAAAAACCACACCTCTGATATTCCATCCATCCATCCATCCATTTTCGTCCGCTTATCCGGGGTCGGGTCGCGGGGGTAGCAGCCTAAGAAGGGAGGCCCAGACTTCCCTCTCCCCAGCCACATGGAGCAGCTCCTCTGGGGGAATCCCAAGGCGTTCCCAGGCCAGCCGAGAAACATAGTCCCTCCAGCGTGTCCTGGGTCTTCCTCTGGGCCTCCTCCCGGTATTATCCAAATTAATACAGTGTAATCACAAGATGTCCATGTACTGACTGTAACCCGTTGGAGTTATTTGAATTAATATTCAATGTTTAATAGACATAAATGTGTCAAGCTAGCTTCAATTATTTTCGCCATAGTACTTTGTAACACAAATCATGAAATACCTAAAAAACCACACCACTGATATTATCCAAATTAATACAGTGTAATCACAAGATGTCCATGTACTGACTGTAACCCGTTGGAGTTATTTGAATTAATATTCAATGTTTTATAGACATAAATGTGTCAAGCTAGCTTCGATTTTTTTTGCCCTAGTACTTTAATTAAGCATAATTTTTGCCACGATTTTGTCCGGGTGTTTAGTTCATAGAAGTGGGTCAGCCTAGTTTAGGTTGGGTTTATATTTTTTATATAACATAGTCTGATTTTAGACAGAGTGGACAGCTGTGTTATTGTGAAATAAACTGTTTAAAGTTTCTAGTGTGTTGTCACTGTTACTGTATTAATACTGATCTGTGTTCTGATCTATCCTTGTCAAGGCAGACCTTCATATGAAATGAATTAAACTCCAGAAGAGTTCAGTCAGGCTGCAGATGAGGAGGAACAGGGACCAGCAGCTACAAATACACCATCAAATGTTGCTCAGGTAGTACCATATAAAACAATTTCTTCATGCACAAACAGAAAGGTAGTAGTCATCTGTTACAGAACAGGTCAGAGCTGAATAAAAACCAGCTGGAAAAAGTAAATTTAAAGTATTAAATAGGACTTCCTTGTTTTGTCATCATTGTTTAAGGTGTCACACAAAACTCTGTCTAATACCTGTGTCTTTTTCTCTTCAAGGGATGGAGGTGACAAGCTCATAACAGAAGGACGTTGTTATCTGACAGAGGCTTTGATATTAGACTGTGTGAGAGTCAAGGTTCTTTATTGTCATTCACATCACATGTTGTACGTGAGGTGGAATGAAACTGTGTATACAGGGTCCCATTTACAGCCAACAAAAGTATAAAATGAATGATGTGCTGAGGTTAAAATCCCTCTTCTCCACATCGAGAGGAGCCAGTTGAGGTGGCTCGGGCATCTGGTTAGGATGCCTCCTGGACGCCTCCCTGGTGAGGTGTTCCGGGCATGTCCCACCGGGAGGAGACCCAGAGGAAGACCCAGGACACGCTGGAGGGACTATGTTTCTTGGCTGGCCTGGGAACGCCTTGGGATTCCCCCAGAGGAGCTGCTGGACTCGTTGTTTTGAAATATTTTTACAGTTGAATAATAACAAGTGGTTATTTTTTCTCATTTAATAAAAATTAATGTGGTAAACATTTATGAAACATTTAATTCAGCACTAACATGTAAACATGATGAAATTGATCACATTTGTAGTAAACATTTGATGTATTAACAAATTTCATTAACAGGGATTAACCTGTCCAAATAAAAGTTGAATGAATGAATTTCAGGTAAGAAATAAACAAAATGAAACAGATCCATTTTGAAGTAAACATTTGATGTAATTAAACATTTCTAGTAACAATGTGATGAACATTGTGTAAGTTAATACATTTTATAGAAAAATTGCTACACAAATGTGCAAATATAAGTGAACAGCATGATTTACATAATTATGTATCCCTTGAAGCTGGAGAACAAACTCTGAGAAATATTTTTAGGAAGCTTCATGCTTTCTGCAGACATCCAGCTATGGCTGTGTGGGTCCACACAAGGTCACAGTGGTTTGATTATGCACCTGTGCAGTGTGGACGATGCTTCTTCAGGTGAAATTCATCTCCTGCCTCCACAGCCGCTGGATGCTGCATGTCTTGTATCTGTGAGGGAACTTTCTCCAGGCAGCAGCGATCGCACTGAGTCCATCAGAAGATGCTCCAAGTTCAGGAGTTGGATTTTGAACTGCTAGCTGCATTTTAATTCAGAAAAAGCGGTCTTCACGGACATCTTTAACATCTCGCTGAGTCAGGCCATCGTCCCCACCTGTTTCAAAGCCACCACCATCATCCCTGTCCCAAAGAAGGCAACGCCCGCATGCCTCAATGACTATCGCCCAGTAGCACTCACCCCCATCCTGATGAAGTGCTTTGAACGGCTAGTCATGAAAAGCATCACATCTGTCCTCCCTGCCTCCCTGGATCCCTTCCAATTTGCATACCGACCTAATCGCTCAACCGACGATGCCATCTCCTCTGCCCTCCACACAGCTCTCACACATCTGGACACGAAGGACTCTTATGTTAGAATGCTGTTCATCGACTTCAGCTCGGCATTCAACACCATCATCCCCCAACAGCTCATCCATAAACTGGACAGTCTGGGGCTGAACACCTCAATGTGTAACTGGCTGCTAGACTTCCTGACCGGGAGACCACAGACAGTACGGATCGGGAGTAACACATCTAGCACCATCACATTGAACACAGGGGCCCCACAAGGATGTGTGCTGAGCCCCCTTCTATTCACCCTGCTAACACACGACTGCACACCATCGTACAGCTCCAACCACTTCATCAAGTTTGCGGACGACACAACAGTGGTAGGTCTCATCAGCAACAACGATGAGACGGACTACAGGAACGAGGTGAGCCGCTTGGCCTTGTGGTGCGGACACAACAATCTCACTCTCAACGTGGAGAAGACAAAGGAGATTGTCGTGGACTTCAGGAAGAGGGATGCACAACATGCCCCTCTGACCATCAACAGCACCGCAGTGGAGAGAGTGGACAGCACCAAGTTCCTGGGAGTGCACGTCTCAAAGGACCTGTCCTGGAGCAGGAACACTGCAGCACTGGCGAAGAAGGCTCACCAGCGCCTCTACTTTCTCCGCAAGCTGAAAAGGGCTGGAGCTTCAACCTCCATCATGTGCACCTTCTACAGAGGTGCCATAGAAAGTGTCCTGACCAGCTGCATCACTGTGTGGTTTGGTGCATGCACTGCATCCTGCCGCAAGAGCCTCCAGCGCATCGTGAAAGCAGCTGAGAAGATCGTCGGCACCTCCTTGCCCTCACTGCAGGACTTACACAGCAAACGCCTCACTCGGAAAGCCCACCGCATGGCAGGTGATCCCACACACCCACTACACAGCCGCTTTAGACTGCTGCCATCAGGGAGGAGACTGAGGAGTCTCCAGGCTCGTACCAGCAGACTGAGAGACAGCTCTGTTCATCAGGCAGTCAGAATGCTAAACACTCTGCCTGCTCTGCCTCCCCTCCCATTTGAACTGCCTTAACACAAAAAACTTTCTCACACATTACCACTCAACACAAAGTTTTTAACACTGGACTCTGTGTCATCAAACGGGTTATTCACTAAACTCTCGGTCATGTGTTCATTCAGTTTGCACTACTTCTCATATTTGCACTAATGTTTGTATTACATTACTGCCTATAGTCATACTACTGTTTACATTCACTGTTTACATTTATTAATACTGTTTACATTTATTACTACTGCTTTACATTTATTACTACTGTTTACATTTACACTACTTTTATCTACACTACTGCAGATACATATACAGCATTCTCTGACTAGCCTTATCTAAGGATGCCAAATGTGCCTTATGTGCCTCACTGCATATGCCACTTTGCCTCTATACCAACATCAACTACCTCATACATATACTGTGTACATTAACTTATATGCTGCTGTGCCACTCTTTGCAAATGTCAATGCTAGAACCTTCAGTTTATTAGATATACTTTTTATACTTTTTATACTACTATGCAAAAACTCAGGACAGTATTACACTTTTATTATTTCATTTTATGCTTATGTTCATTGGGTGTTTGGTGTTTTAGGGGTGTTTGGTGTTTCAGTGTTGGTGTTAATTTTCATACTTTTATACTATTATGAAAAAACTCAGGACAGTGTTACACTTTTTTACTATTTTATGCTTATGTGTATTAAATGTTTTAGTGTTTAGTGTTTAGATGGTTACTGTTGCACCGAGGGACTGAGAGAAATGCAATTTCTGTCCTGTGTATGTCCTGTACATATTGCAGTTTTGACAATAAAGTTGACTTTGACTTTGACTTTAATGTATCACCCTCATCATGACTCAGAGAGCAGAACCTGTGAACACACAATTAAAATGGTGAATGAAAAGACAAACATTTGTCTATAATATATATGCATCTTAATACATATATATATAAAGTAATCTAATCAAGATTTGAAGTCTACATGACAAGCTCAAGTCATTAAAAATAAGGTATTTTCTACGTGGAGCTTTGTTAATCAGTTAAAATACTATAAAAAATTAAGTGTTCACAATTTCTAATACTCATAGTATTATACAGAAGGTTGATTGATTCTGAAAGACATGTATATTAATAATTTATGTAAAATTAATGAGCCAACAACGTACCTTCAACTTATTTAGAATCTGGGGGATTTAAAAATGTCCAAATCATCTATCCAGCTATTCATAGATTGGACCCGCTCTCCCAGTGAATTGTAATTATACAAATTATTTGTGGTGTAAACACTGACACAGACCTGGGGCCTCATGTATCAACGGTGCGTACGCACAAAAAACGTCCGTACGTCACTATCCACGCAAAACTCCGTATGTATCAAAACAGAACTGAACGTGGAAATGTGCGCATTCCCACGCCAGCTCCAGGGCTGGCGTACGCACGTTTCTGTGGTTTTTGTTACTTTGGCGACACTTACAGGTGATTCTGAGAAACTGAAGCCCCACAGTCTGTGGTTGACTTTAAGAGCAGCTTGAAGACCTTTCTTTTCAACCGAGCATACTCTACCTCCTCATGATTCTACTTTTGATCTTAGCTGATACTGTTGTTGATTTTAATTGTTTTATTATTTGTTTTATTGACATTTAATTCTGTTGCACCTTGTAGCACTTTGAGATTTTCATTAATGAAAAGTGCGTTATAAATTGAATTCATTATTATTATTATTATTATTATTAACTGTTCATGATGTGAAAATGATTGTTGTTCACACCAGACACACATGATTAACAATTATTACATCCACATGGACGCAATTAAATAAAGGACGCGCAAAGTTGTGCAAAAAATACATTTAACAGGAACGGATTCAGCCTTACTGGAGGATGTAATAAATAGTGTAACACGCAGAGCATTTATTTATAAACAGATATAATTTTCTGATCTAGGATATGGCTTATCAGCCGTTTTCAGGAATAATCCTTTTTCAGTTTGGCACTGCGCGCACTGGAGCGCAACACAGGAGCCGTGCATCACGTGTGCACGTGCAGAAACTGGGGTTCCACAGAGTTTCCAGAGGGAGCTGGCAGACCGATCGGGGCTGTGCCAGTCCAGTCCACACAAAGCCGATTCATGTCCAATGGAATGGTCTCATCCATATGATTCCAAAGGATGAGTCATCGCGCTTTGGAGCGCGCGCGCACCCTCGCCGGTGTTACACGGCAGTGGAGGTGTTTCATAATCTGCGTTTATTGTAGATTTCTCCAAAATGACACGTGAAAGTACACCATATATAACTTGTAGGAGAGCAAAAGATTCACAGACAGACTACGCACAAAGGCTGCGGCGCGCGCAGCGTTTGGAGACTCCAACATCACGTCATGTCATGAAAACTCTCCACTGAGGCGCAGAGACTCGTTTCTTCATATCAGCTATTAAATAAACAAAGATCTATGTTCTACCAAACATCCAAGTAAGTTCCTCTGTGTTTACAGTAATTATGGTAATAAACTCGTGCGCAAAGTGAATATTTTCACTCAGAATGGATGGATGAGCCGGTTGCGCACCAAAGCAGGGTGCGCGCAGTAGCGCACACACAAACACCGACACACAATCACTCGTTCTTTGCGTGATAAACACATTTTATTACTATTCTTACTTAGGATTTTTTTCCTCACTCATATTATATTAAATTCATTATTTTCCTGAATCTAGAAATAATTTCTGATCGCGCAGGGATCAAACAAACATGTCCTTCACACATGCAGGAAGTAATTTGCATCTGTTTAACATATGTAAATGCAAGGCGTGTCAGGGGAGGTGTCTGACGTGCGCTCAGTTCCACGTTAATTGTGATGTACAAAAGGAATGTGCGTGGATTCAGGCGTACGCACGGTTTGATACATCTGGATTTTTTTGTGCGTACGCAGTTTTCTGGATTTGACCGTACGTCACGTTTCAGTAAGAAATCCACGCAAGTCTTTGTACATGAGGCCCCAGGTCTGCTAAAATGAATGGGAATGTCAGTGGAGGTAAGTATTACTCCAGGTCTCTGCTCCATTTATTTATTTCAAACGGGCAATATTTCCAATTATACCGATTTTTTTCCATGTAGGTTTTTTTTTTGTCATCTGGGAGAAGCTTATTACGATAGTCCACTTTATTTTGCGCTGC
Organism: Garcialebias charrua; assembly: GCA_038048925.1. Taxonomy (NCBI): domain Eukaryota; kingdom Metazoa; phylum Chordata; class Actinopteri; order Cyprinodontiformes; family Rivulidae; genus Garcialebias; species Garcialebias charrua. The sequence goes on along the minus strand of JBBPBX010047903.1, from coordinate 16,541 downwards.
TTTTCAGAACCGTGACGGAAGAAATCTCCTGAATTTCTTTTATTTTTTCTGAAGACAACAAAAATGGCGGTCGAGACCGGAACGCCCCTACACGCCCCCAACACTCCCCCACACAGTGACGTGTGCTCCAAAGCTCTATAAATAAAGGTTGAATGAATGAAAGTGTTGTTCTTTAATCCGTTCTGAGTTGGAATAAACACTGATAATCCATTAATTCGGCAAATATACATACGTTTCAATAAAAATCAGGCTTTTGTTCCTGTTTTACAGCATTATGACACTGCATCATACACAACAAAGGCTCTAAATCACTCGGTATTATTGCTGTCTGTTGTTTCTGTAACTGCGGTTGATTTGATTACATTTGAAATAAACAAGGTTGGTAAAAACGGTTGTGTATTTGCAATCATGATGCTTTTATTAATGCTGTATGTTGGACTGTAGGTTGACCTGTCTCTTCAATGATGCATGGTGGACTGGGACAGCGCCTGTGGCGTGGCAGTTTGGGGTGGTGGTTCTCATTTTAAAAAGGGGGTCCGGAAAGTGTGTCTCAACTATTGTTGATACACTAATCAGCCTCCCCAGCAAAGTTTACTTCAGGGAGTTGGAAGGGAGGCTCCAATCGATTGTTGTACCTCAGATTCAGGAGAAGTGTGGTTTCTGTGGTGTAACTGTATATTTAATACAGGGACGCACGAGTGTGACGTCATCAGACAGGGACATGAACGTGTTAGGTTTCGTTTCATGGTGTTGAGGAATAAAGCCACGTTAAGCTAGCAGCCGGACTCACGTGTATAATTTAATAACACGACATGGTGTCAGAAGTCCTGTAGCTACGTGGAGAGAAGCCTGTCAGTTTGTACTCCTACAAGACAAAAAAGAGGACGAAATGAGCGACGGAGAAAACGCGAGCAGCAGGACGGGGCAGCCGACAGCAGCGGCACTGCAAAGAGGCGCAGTGGGCCCAGGACCATGTGCTACGTTCAACATCCAGCCGCCGGAGTCCTTCGACTTTTCAAAACCGCAAGAGTGGGACAAATGGATCAGAAGATTTGAAAGATTTCGCCTGGCAAGTAACCTAAATGCAAGTTCAGAAGAGAATCAGATAAACACGCTGATCTACTGCATGGGTGACGAGGCGGACAACATTTTACGTGGGCTAACACTGACGGCGGCCGATAGAAACACCTACAAAGGGGTACGTGACAGCTTGCAAAGATTCTTCATTATAAAGAAAAACGTAATATATGAGCGTGCCAAGTTTAACATGCGGAAACAAAAAGAGGGAGAGTCTGTGGATTTGTTTGTCACTGTGCTATATGCGTTAGCTGAACACTGTAATGGGGTGTTACACGACGAGCTAATCAGAGACAGACTTGTTGTTGGACTGTTGGACAAAGGGCTCTCTGAACGCATGCAGCTGGACGCAGAACTTACGTTAGATAAAGCAGTGAGGATGGCACGTCAAAGCGAGGACGTGAAAAAACAGCAAGCTTCGCTGCAAGGAGACTCCAAAGCCCAGGCTAGCGATGCTAAGTTTGTGGACAGAGCCCCGCTGGATGTGGGGCATCGAGCAGGCAAAAGCTTTTCGAGATCTGAAGGAGGCACATTCATCACCACCAGTTCTAGCTATGTATGATTCTAATAGGGACTGCAAAGTCTCAGCAGATGCATCATCATACGGGCTAGGAGGAGTGCTGCTTCAAATATGGGGTGAGGAGTGGAAGCCGATAGCATATATATCGCGGTCTCTCACACCAACGGAGCAAAGATATGCACAAGTGGAGAAGGAGGCACTGGGTCTGACTTGGGCTTGCGAGAGATTCCAAAACTTCCTGATTGGGAAACATTTCCAACTGGAGATGGATCACAAGCCTCTTTTAAGTCTCCTGGGGTCGCAACCACTGGATTCCCTACCTCCTCCAATCCAACGTTTCAGAATGCGTCTCATGCGCTATTCCTACTCTATAGCACATGTGGCAGGGAAATGTCTGTGCGTGCATGGTTCCGGTGTTCAGACCGGAACGAGAAGCGGCGGCGGCGGTGGCGGCGGGGTGTGGGAGGAGTTAGCAGAGCTTAAACTTGCTAAACGTGAAAAGTTCACAATTCAAAACTTACCCAATATCCCAACTTCCTCACTGGCACTCCGCCAGGCAAGGTCCTTTTTATTTCTTTTAACTTCGCGGCCTGCGGGTTGTTTCCGTGTCTCACAAACAATACGTCACACAGTTGCGCAATACCTGTCCCCTCGTTACCGCGTCACATAGCTGACTCTCCCTCTCTCCTCCCCCGACTCTCCCTGATTGGTTGACAGACGCGTTGAACAGCGAAATCTTCAGCATTTTCAAGGCGAGCTGTGGAGGCTGCCGCGGGCGCCGCATGCACGGAAAATGCTCTGCCGCCCCTTCCGCACCGCTCAAAAAGGACGTGACGTGACGCGCGACCCCTGGAGGCGCGTCCCCCATTGACTTTGCATGTAAACCGGCCGCTCCTGCAGCTCAAAACGCGTTTGGTCTGGACATACCATTAGTGTCTTCGTGCCATGACCTTCACTATACACCGAGAGATTCCCAGCTGAGTGTGAAACAGCAGGGATGGGCGTCAGCTCCTCTATGTCTGAGGCCATGGTTCTTAACCTGAAACAGGTGGAATGACCCCTCTGGGTCAGTGGGGGCGTGTCTTTGCCTCAGGTAGAGAAGTTTACTTAAGGCCGAGATACACTCGCGCGTCCTCACGGTACGCCTATACGCAGCGTACGTACGCCAAGGCAAAAGCGTAGCCCCGCGTAGCCCCTCAGGGCATGTACGCGCAAAGCTTTTTTTTTACTACGCGTGCGCGATACGCGTGCGCGATACGCGGTGTCTGACCATAAACTTCCCGGCGCCGGACTGTTTTGTATGTTACACAAATGAAATAAATTCCCCTTCTTTATCGCTGATCGGGCCTTTTCTTTTGTTTTTTTGCCTAAAGTCAAGTAACCGCTTCTTCCTCCGTTCACTCGATGATTGAAATGAATGAATTCAGGTCCTACCTGGGTGCGGCGATGTTTTAAATATCCCTGGTGGGCTGTGTGCTGCAGGAAAAGCGCTCCCTGTTATTATTTTTATTTCTGAGAGAACTTTTTACAACATATATAGTAGAAACACCGCATGAACACCGCCGCGGTCTTCAAGGCGCTACATGAGCTGGCTGTCAATCATTTCAGTAGGCGTGTCAGCAAGTAACCAATCAGCGAGCTCAGTTGAGTCCCTCCCCTCCGTGTGCAGCTGCAAGGAGAACGAGTTTCTGACATATGCTGAAGCATATCAGCAAAACACATGCGCACAAAATGCGCGCGTAGAGTGGCGTACCTGAGGACGCATGAGTGTATCTCGGGCTTTACAGTATCTGGGTGTCTTGTTCACAAGTGAGGATAGGATGGAGAAGGAGATGGATTGACGGATCAGGGCCTCTTCCTAAATAGAAAGGAAGTTGCTTTGGTCAGTCGTTGTGAAGAGTCAAAAGCTAAAGCTCTTGAGTTACTAGTCTGTCTTCATTCCAGTCCTCATCTATGGTCATGAGGTTTGGATAATAACCAAAAGAATGAGATCCTGGATATAGGTGGCTGAAATGAGCTTCCTTCACAGGGTGGCTGGGGGTCATTCTTAGAGATCGAGTGAGGAGCTCCGTCATCTGGAGGGAGCTCAGAGTAGAGCTGCTGCTCCTCCACGTTGAAAGAAGTCCATTGAGATGGTTCAGATATGTGATTAGGACGCCTCCCTTTAGAAGCGTTTCAGGTATATCCCACTGATACGAGGCCCTCGGGCTGACTCAGAACTCACTGGAAGGATTGAGTTTCTTTTCTTGTCTGGGAACACATTGGAGTCCCCCAGGCGGAGATGGACAGTCTCACTGGGGAGAGGGGATGTCCGGGTTTCTCTCCTGGACCTGTTACCTCCACAACCCAACTACCAATAAGCGATAGAAGATGGAAAGATTGAAAGCCTACATTTTTGAGAAATAGGCATTTTTTTCATTAATAAGCAATTATTTATGCATGCAGAACAAATACAGCAACACAGAGTTATGTAAACAACATTAAAGCTCAAATGCAAAATGCTATAAAATTCATGTTGTGTTTCTTCCTTATTCTAACCATGAAATAATCTCCCAATGTTGATCGAAAAATCACAATTTATCCTATTTAAATTATAAAATGGCCAAAAAAGAGAGCAGAACAGTGAAATATAATTTGAGCTCAGTGTATGTAAAGTCCTTGAATCAGGCAAGTAGCTTATTCAGTCCAGATCAACAGCCATGGAGTGGACTTAAAGCTCCGCTGACATCATCTTTTAACTTTCCATAAAATGGCACAACATATATATACATGTATTAAGATTGACCTCTGATCGTTTTTGCTAAAACAATGTGAAATTAATGAAAATTCCTCTCCAAAATAGTTTAAAATTAGCGCCGTTTTTTTACACGGTAAATTCGGGGTTTTCCGGTCACGTGATTGTGACATCAGATACAGATCTCTGCTCCAACGGCAAATTTAATACAATGGAGAAAGATACAAATGCATCCATCGAATTTAGCCATTTAAAACTTTAGATTTTAGCGATTTGGCTTCAGTTCGTGAAGAAGAAGTTATTTTGAGTGATAAACAACAAACAACAAGGTTTATTTTGTCCGTGTTGCTTTTTTTTTTCAGGAGAGGTTTCACATACATGAAGTGAGTACCAGATGTCACCAAAGCAGAGCAATCTACAGTGCTTTGTAAGAGTTATGACGATAGCTTTGCTGACATCTGGTGCTCACTTCATGTATGTGAAACCTCTCCTGAAAAAAAAAGCAACACGGACAAAAGAAACCTTGTTGTTTGTTGTTTATCACTCAAAATAACTTCTTCTTCACGAACTGAAGCCAAATCGCTAAAATCTAAAGTTTTAAATGGCTAAATTCGACGGATGCGTTTGTATCTTTCTCCATTGTATTAAATGTGCCGTTGGAGCAGAGATCTGTATCTGACGTCACAATCACGTGACCGGAAAAACCCGAATTTACCGTGTAAAAAAACGGCGCTAATTTTAAACTATTTTGGAGAGGAATTTTCATTAATTTCACATTGTTTTAGCAAAAACTATCAGAGGTCAATCTTAATATATATATATGTTGTGCCATTTTATGGAAAGTTAAAAGATGATGTCAGCGGAGCTTTAAGACACCAAATAGAAGAGGAGACAAGCTCAGCAACCAGAAAATAAAAGTTTAGAGGAAGAAGGAACTAGTCAGAAATTACTGGCATGTCACATTTGTTACAGAAAATAGTAAATAAATGGTGTTGAAGGGCAAAAACTCTTGTTTTAATGTAAAACGCCTGAGTATTAAAAAATAAGCAACTCAGTCATAAACTTTTTATGTTTCACCCTAAAACAAGAAGAGCTTTTAAAAATAATTTTCTGTTAAATACTACAAACAGGTGTATCAATACTTGGAAAGAATACAGTGGAGCAAACATGCTGGCAAACAGGATTTTTGTGACTTGGTATTTTGCTGCCATCTAGCGATCATAACGTAAATTACATGCATGTTTAGAGTCAGAGTCAGAGAGTCTTTATTGTCATTTGCACCGCATGTGGTACATGTGATGAAAACGAGATTATGTACACGGGGTCCCAGTTACATCCAACAACAAATGCAATAGAAAAACAGTAATAACATCTAGAATTAACTAAGAAAAACATCAACTAGTAATACACTAAGCCTAATATAGTGGGAATAAACAGCAGCACGAACATGAGTTTGTATGAGCAGATGGTCACAGATGAACACAGATAAACACAGCAACAAGAAAACAGATCAGCATCAGCATGATGTGATATTTTGCAGTGTTTATTTTTTATTTTATTTTAATTTATTCATGAGTCTAACAGCCTCAGGGTAGAAGCTGTTCCTCAGTCTAGTGGTTCTACACTTGATGCTCCTCAACCTCCGTCCTGAGGGGAGTGGGGCAAAGAGTGAGTGTGCTGGATGAGTGAGGTCTTTCATGATGCAGGTGGCTCTTTTCCTGCATCTGGAGGTGTAAATGTCTGTGATGGTGGGGAGACTGACTCCAACAGACTTCTGTGCAGCCTTCACCACTCTCTGTAGAGCTTTCCTCTCTTCAACTGTGCAGCCTCCATGCCACACGTTGATGCTGGAGCACAGGACGCTCTCCACTGCACACCTGTAGAACGAGGTGAGAACTGGGCTGCTCAGACCAGCACGTCTCAGCCGTCTGAGGAAGTAGAGTCTCTGATGACCTTTCTTGATCAGGCTGGTGGTGTTGTTGCTCCAGCTGAGGTTATCATTCATGTGTACACCCAAGTATTTGTAGCTGGAGACCACTTCCACTGCAGACCCACCTATTTTCAGTGGGGCATGGGTGTGTTTGTTCCTTCTGAAGTCCACAATCATCTCCTTTGTCTTCTTCACATTCATGTGAAGATTATTCTCTTTGCACCAGCTCTCCAGATGTTCCACCTCCTGTCTGTAGCTGGACTCATCATTGTTTGTGATGCATCCCACCACCGCTGTATCATCTGCAAACTTAACAATATGACAGCCTGGAAGTGTGGCTGTACAATCATATGTGAGCAGAGTGAACAGAAGGGGGCTCAGCACACATCCCTGAGGAGAGCCAGTGCTGAGGGTTATGGTGGAGGAGGAGAAGTTGTGGATCTTCACGGACTGTGGTCTGTCTGTTAAGAAGTCTAGTACCCAGTTACAAATAGAGGGGCTTAGTCCAAGTGTAGATAGTTTGTCTATCAGAGTTTGGGGGATCATGGTGTTGAAGGCAGATGTGAAGTCCACAAAGAGCAGACGCACGTATGAGTCCTTCTGATCCAGGTGGGTGAGAGCAGTGTGGACCACGGAAGAAATGGCGTCCTCTGTTGATCGGTTCTCACGGTATGCGTATTGATGAGGGTCCTCGTTGATGTTGACGGTTGCCTTGATGTGGGACATGACCAGTTTCTCAAAACATTTAGCGACTATCGGGGTGAGGGCCACTGGTCTATAGTCATTCAGACCAGTCACTGTGGAGCTCTTTGGGACTGGGATGATGGTCGCGGTCTTCAGGCAGGTGGGAACTGACTCCAGTGCAAGTGAGGTGGTGAAGATGTCAGCCAGCACCTCACAGAGCTGGTCCGCACATTCCTTCAGAACTTTCCCTGGGATGTTGTCTGGTCCGGTTGCTTTATGAGGATTAATCTTTCTGAGACTGCCTCTCACTTCTGCTGCGGTCACTCTGAGATGCTCTTCATCTGGTGATGAGGTGAGTCTGGTGCTAGCTGGTCTGTTTGGATCATCAAAACGTGCATAAAACTTATTGAGGGCATCAGGCAGAGATGGGTCCCTGGGGCATTGTTTGTTCTTGCCTTTGTAATCTGTTATGCATTTAATACCCTTCCACATGCTCCGTGGGTCTTGTGAGGTGAACTGTCCCTCGATCCTCTGTGCATACGTGGCCTTGGCCTTCTTAATGCCATCCTTCAGTTCTTTCCTGCTCTTTCTCAGCTCCTCTTTATCTCCTGACTTGAATGCAGTATCCCTGGCTGCTAGCAAGGCGTGAACTTCTTTATTTAACCAGGGTTTCCGGTTCGGGTAGGATTTAACATATTTTTTTATGGATACATTTTCAGAGCATGTACTGATGTAGCCCAGGACTGAGGAAGCATACAGTTCCATATCCACTGAACTTCCATCAGTAGCTGCTTCTCTGAAAACAGACCAGTTTGTCTTCTCAAAACAGTCTCTCAACATGGGGGAACTATCTTGAGGCCAGATTCTTATCTCTCTTTGTTCCGGCTTGGAGCGCCTGAGTGGGGGGAGTTCTCTTGGAGCCAGGATCAGAGAGCAGTGATCGGAAGCTCCGAGCGGTGGGCGTGTCTTCGCCGTGTACGCTCCCTTTACATTAGTGAAGACTTGGTCGAGCGTTTTATCTCCTCTCGTAGCTGTGAAGACGTTCTTATTGAAGGCTGGGAGGGAGACTTGAAGATCTACGTGATTCACGTCTCCGCAAACAATGAAGAGCCCCTCAGGATATTTACATTGCAGCGAGGTGAGTAAGTCATGAATTTCTCCCTGGGCGTCATTAGCATTAGCATCGGGTGCTATGTAAATAACGCTGATTAAGATCACTGAATAGTCACTGGGTATATAGTGCGGGCGACACCTTACTGTGATCCACTCCACGGCAGCTGAACAAGCTCTTTTTATCATAGCACAGTTCGTGCACCAGTCTTTGTGTACGTAAATACAAACACCGCCACCTCGTGTTTTCCCCGTAGTCTCGGTGCACCGGTCTGTTCTGAAAAAGAGCCTATTATCCAGCTCGTAAACAGAGTCTGGAGTGTCCTCAGAGATCCACGTTTCTGTCAGGCAGAGCACGGAGCACCTTCTCATCTCCTCCGACGTGGTAACTCTCAAACGAAGTAGATCCATTTTGTTGTCCAGCGAGCGAACGTTAGACAGAAAAAGAGCCGGCATCGGGGGTCTACCGGTTTTAGCGTCTGCCCGCAGTCTCGTCATAATTCCTGCTCGGCAGCCCCGCTTCTTTCCTCGTGAGCACCGCTTCCTTTTCTTTCCCCTGGAGCGCGTCTGCTTCCAGAAGGACGTTCTTAGCAGCTCCAATCTTCCGAGCTCTGATTTGAGTTCGTTGCTGATTTCAGCTGTGCCCTGTGGTAAATCCGCTCCGATTCTTAACAGTTCAGTTCGGCTATAATTCACCTGCAAAAAACGCGCAGAGTCAGGTACAAAAACACTATTAAAATTACTAAAAACTAGAGATGAACCGGGAACTCGTGAAGCTGCGGCTGCTCTGAGCGCGGCCATCTTGCCAAAGTTTTTTGTTTTTCAGTTTAATACTGAAAAACAAATAAAATGGTTCATAGACTATTTTTTCCCCCATGATAAGTGTGTAAGGGGTTATGAGGAGGTCAATATTAATACTGACCTCTTTACCTTAATTAATTTACTTATTCAGATTGAATAGTAAATTCACGGATTCTGTTCTTTTTCAGTTTACCCAATATTTCTGTGATCTTTATGATGGATAAATAAACAGAGCCATTAAGTGACAATGGACATTGACTTAGTTTGGTATGCCAGGCGACACTACCATTTATTTAAAATAAATCAACTAAATTAACACCATTACACTTGATTGACATGATTTCACTTTCTTTCAAATTAATACGTCAGCACACTTAAATTTAACACAACAGACTTCAATATTGGATGTTAACATATTTAGTCTGTGGGCTCTTCAGCTTAATTATAGTTTCCAGCTTAGATTGGGAGGGGAAAGAATAGGAGGAAAGATTTAAGAAGAAATTATCGTGAGCATGATACCAGAGTGACACTTCTCATCCGACTTCTGCTAAAATCCAGGTACGTTTTGTAAACAGCTCTTTACCTTTTGACGACCGCCCGGTAAGAGGGAAGACCTTGTAGCTTTTCAGATGCACGGGTCCTTGTGGGAACCAGTACAATACCTTCGAGCAGGGTTCTGGTTTACGTTTCAACGTCTCCTGGTTTTCGCTTGGTCATCAGAGAATAATGTCAGCTTCAGGCCTCTGACTTCAAGATAAACTTATTCCAGGAAGGAATAAACAAAGTTTTTGAGCTTACGCTCGTTCGAAATGGACCCATAACAACATGTTATCAGTCCCAGCTGGATGACGAGTCCTTAGCGCGTGACTGGTGGTCATTCAGCCCTTTGGGAGAGTTCACATCATCTTTCGAAGCTCCCAGAAACTCTGAAGCGTTCTCGCACAGTTAGAACTTAAAAAGCAGGAACAAAGAGAGGAGTGAACTTGCCTTATCAGACCCAAGGTTACAGCCAGAGCAGAGAGAGATTTGTTTAGGGAAAGGCACAGCAAGCTGGAGCCCTTTCATGAAAAACAACGGATTACTGTCCTCTGAGTTTCTAAACAAAACCGTCCGGTCTCTGTGACCCGAGACTGCACCTTTGACACAGCAGTGAACACAGTTTAAACTCTTACAGAATAACACAGCTTAAAAGCACACATCATGAAAATGACAAAAGTTATTCTTTTGATCACATCAGCCTAAAATCAAAGATAGAAATAGTCTCTTTTGGTGACTATATTTATCAGATTACAGCTAAATGAATGATTTTGTAGTAAATGTCTTGCTTTACTGAGAGGTCAGTAAAGGTCATCACTGGACAGTTCAAAAACCTTAGTTTGACCCTGGGTAGGTCCATTACAAGTGCAATTCAAAAATTGTTATTTAAGGTAAGGGCTGGATTATAAAAAATCTGAATCTGTTATTGGTTGGAAAAACAAAATCTGGGATTGTTTTTAATGTCAGGCAAAACTGAACTCACTTGGTAAAATAAATAAATTTACTTCTCAAGAATTATTTGGAAATTCAGCTAATTTCTTCTTCAAGTTTAAAAAAAAACTGCTCATCTAAAAATGGCAGAAATGTACATAAGACCAAATACTTGCTAGTCCATGTGCACCTTTATTACCAATAAGAAACCAAAGGTTCTCAATCGTCAAGCTGAACAGTGTTTGCCAGTCAGATCCGGTCCAGGCCAGTGAACCATGCGGAGAAGACATGAGGAAATGACAGGATCACAAATATATTATAAGTTACTTAATTTACAAACTGGATGAAAGGCTTATCAGAAAACAAAAGTACAATTTTGGTCATTATTTAAAAAAATTACTAAAGGTAATATTTAACTTATCTCATGTTTTTGTGTTCATTGTTTTAAAAGAGTTTTTGTGACTCAGCTCTGTTGCAGTATTTGTAATTTTGATCATTCAGTCAGCTTGCATTGTGTAAAATGAGTCATATCTGTTTCCTGTCTCAGGTTTCAGCATTAAACGACAACAAACACCTGTATTGTCCCACACTGGGCTAAACAGCACTGAGCTCGGTTCACTTATTAGGAGTAAACTGATGCAAACCAGCTGCTGGAAACCTCCTTACACTAAACAGCTTTTCTACTGTCGGCGTCTTGTTAGGTTTCAGTCAAGCTGTCATCACAGTGAGACTAAATGAAAAACTGGATCCAGATTCCATGGAGCGACTGAACAGCAGCAACCTGAGCTCCTGAAGGACAAGAGTTACTGACAGTAAACAGATGGAAGAGGAAAACGTCAATTTACAGCTGATAACTCAAGGAGCGACGCCACAGACGCCGCAACGCTTTCTGCTGTCTCCTCCTCCTCCCGGCGGTCTGTTGCTGCAGCTGCCGCTAGCAACGACGCGTTCGGGACGAGCCTCTGCGGTTGCGGACGACGACAATTCGCGAAAGAGAGCGAGACCCAGGCGCTCCAGGAAGATCCTGCGTCTGGCGCGCTTGCCGCGCATCCAGTCGGGGCACGTCTCGCGCCACACGTAGGCGTTGTACGCGGACACGTCGAGCATGTTGTACTTCATTGTATGTGTTGCCTGTTGCGTGTTTGTTTGTCCAGCACTTTGGTGGACTTGTTCCTGTTTAAAGTGCTTTATAAATAAAATGGTATGGTATGGTATGGTAAGTTGTGGAAGAGCGCCAGGGGCAGCGAGCTGTCCTGCGGCGGCAGCTGTAGGCCGCCAGCACCTTGTCCAGGTTGTCAACGCCGCCCTTGGTCGCATTGTACACGAGCAGAGCGAGCGGCTTGCGGTCAACGTGCTCCTCGCTCACGGCCGGGCGCAAGAGGCGCAACGCGGTGGCGAGCAGGGTCACGTAGCGACTGCATCCGCCGCCTCCTCGTTTGGAGGACGTGTAGGAGACGAGGGCGGCAGGGACGGGCGACAACATACCTGGTCGTGTGCTGAAGGACTGTGCAGGAGAACTTGCAGCGGTCTTCACAGACATCTTTAACATCTCACTGAGTCAGGCTATCGTCCCCACCTGTTTCAAAGCCACCACCATCATCCCTGTCCCAAAGAAGGCAACGCCCTCCTGCCTCAATGACTATCGTCCAGTAGCACTCACCCCGATTCTGATGAAGTGCTTTGAACGGCTAGTCATGAAAAGCATCACATCTGTCCTCCCTGCCTCCCTGGATCCCTTCCAATTTGCATATCGGCCTAATCGCTCAACCAACGATGCCATCTCCTCTGCCCTCCACACAGCTCTCACACATCTGGACACGAAGGACTCTTATGTTAGAATGCTGTTCATTGACTTCAGCTCAGCATTCAACACCATCATCCCCCAACAGCTCATCCTTAAACTGGACAGTCTGGGGCTGAACACCTCAATGTGTAACTGGCTGCTAGACTTCCTGACCGGGAGACCACAGGCAGTACGGGTCGGGAATAACACATCCAGCACCATCACATTGAATACAGGAGCCCCACAAGGATGTGTGCTGAGCCCCCTTCTATTCACCCTGCTAACACACGACTGCACACCATCATACAGCTCCAACCACTTCATCAAGTTTGCGGACGACACAACAGTGGTGGGTCTCATCAGCAACAACGATGAGACGGACTACAGGAACGAGGTGAGCCGCCTGGCCTTGTGGTGCGGACACAACAATCTCACTCTCAACATGGAGAAGACAAAGGAGATTGTTGTGGACTTCAAAGAGGGATGCAGCACGGTGGCACAACTGGTAGAGCTGATGCCTCTCAGCGAGAAGGTTGCCGGTCCAAATCCCGGCCCGGGGGCCTTTCTGGGTGGAGTTTGCATGTTCTCCCCGTGCATGCGTGGGTTTCCTCCGGGTACTCCGGTTTCCTCCCACAGACCAAAAAACATGCATGTTAGGCTGATTGGTGACTCTAATTTGACCGTAGGTGTGAGTGAGAGAGTGAATGGTTGTTTGGTGTGAGTGAGACAGGTCCCTCTTGTAAATGAGTCCCCGTGACTCAACGAGGCTAGCCTGTATAAATAAAGGTTGAATGAATGCCCAACATGCCCCTCTGACCATCAACAGCACCACAGTGGAGAGAGTGGACTGCACCAAGTTCCTGGGAGTGCACGTCTCAGAGGACCTGTCCTGGAACAGTAACACTGCATCAATGGCCAAGAAGGCTCACCAGCGCCTCTACTTTCTCCGCAAGCTGAAAAGGGCTGGAGCTTCAACCCCCATCATGTGCACCTTCTACAGGGGTGCCATAGAAAGTGTTCTGACCAGCTGTATCACTGTGTGGTTTGGTGCATGTACTGCATCNCGTGATGAGAGATAATAAAATTATCACCTGAGTAATGAGCATCAGGTAACATGTTTTATGGATTTTTGATGAATGTTTCCCCACTTGGCGTCAAACTCATCCAAAGTTTATTGCGTGGGCTTCTGGAAAACATGGCAGCGGAACCACACAGAGAGTCCTGATGGGTGTAATATTTCAGCCTGATGGCAACTCATTTACTAGTCATTTTTCTCGGTAGTAAATGTTGTTTATGGAATTCAATCGGCCTCAAAAGCTGGATATATTAAAATTACACCCCGGCATGTGATTTCAGCAAACGGAACACAGCCTCTGTACCCCAACTTCAAGTCCAAACTAACTCAATGTTTAATCACAGCCAGTTGTGAAATTTAAACCAATCGTGTTAGAATAAAAAAGGCGGTGAATTAACTGATCTTCGGCTATCAGTCAAATTAGCTTTAGTTTCTCTCTCATGTTCATTTGAAAGATGGTGTGAATGTAATTTTTAAGTTGATTTACATTTTAATTCAATGACTTTGTTGTAGCTCTTAAAACGTATTGGATTAAGTGCAAGAGGAACACAAAGACAGTCTACAGTTTTAAAGGTACCATAATTTTCGCTGTGTAAGTCGAAGTTTTTTGCATGAATTAGCATGCCTACGACTTATACAGTGAAGCGACAGAGTTATGTTTTTAATTATCATATTTTTAAACCAAATTTTGGCTGAGATCTGATGATTTCATTCATTCTGACGTGGAAAATATTGAATACTACCATTTTCAGCCAATAGAGGGCCCTGGGCTAATATGGCAAGCCAAGTACTGACATGATTTCTTAATTTTCATAAAATGGGCTCAACACAAATATCTTGTATCATTCAACTATGTTCGATTTTGCAAACAACCTTATACATATATTTTATTTTGATTTAAAATTGATTTTAAACTTTGCGCCGTGTTTATTTATGGGAAATCCAATTACACGTGAATGCACCATCTGCGACGTAGTGTGCGGCAGAACCCTGGGCTTGTCAGTGAAAGTGTGTCAGCTGCTCGCCAGCAGATTGCTGGTTTTTCTTACTTGAAAAATGCAGTTACGTTGTGTCGCATTTTGGTGTTCTATTATATCATCAGTGAACAAGTGAGCCTTTTCACTTTCCCAAAAGATGTAATACTTTGTCAAGAATGCAACAAAGCTGCACCATTCAGACCCCCACCTCGCTCCACCTGAAGTTCAGGTTGAATGGTGCAGTCCTAAATTAGATCCTGCTGTTCCCTTTCAGTCATGTCTCTCGGTGCAACATATGCTATGGGAATTGCACCCCCGCTCGATTACCTGAAGGAATACATTCACGCCTTTACGGCAGGGGCGTCAGCGTCGCGCCAGAGGCCCCGCCCATTCATCATTCTCTTATTGCCCTTCACCTCGCTTAAAACCTGAACTTCGTGGGACTTCTCTGTTGTCGCATCGCTCGATCAGAGGTGAGCTTGCTCCCTACGCTGAGCGTACAGAGAAATTTTTCCTGCATACTGCTAGGCTGGTGAAAGCTAGTCCAGCATTTTTCTACTTACCTCGAAGTTTTCTTCTCTCTTCGCAGCTGCTTCGCTCGACGGCGCTAACTGCGTCACAACACTCCCTGCTAACCATTAGCAGGCTAGGCACTGAAAGCAAGATGACGGAGAGGATGGCTTCGAACAAAAGGAAACTAGGAACAGCCTCGACGCTTCTCGTCTCCGGACATGGCTCCCGAGAAGGGAAAACGGAGGACAAAGACTCAGAAGAAAACCAGCAGGACGACGAGCCCTCGCTCGCACCCCTGCCCCAGCGGCTGCGGCTACTCCCTCTCGGCGACGGACACCCACGAGGCCTGTCCTGTCTGCCTAGGGATTCTGCACGCAAGAAAAGCGCTGGAATCCCCCGACTCCTGCTCCCACTGCTGTCGGATGCCGGCGGTAGTGAGGAAACGTCGCGCGGACGCGTTGGCTAAATCCATGGCAAAGGCTGCGGCGCTGAAGGCCGCACGNGGCCGCACGCCTCGTAGAGCTGCCCGATCCCGGGCCGGAGCTCGAGAACGTGGACCTGGAATGCAGTGGTCAAGTCGGGGATGAGAACGTGTCGGATTCCTTGGTCCCCATCGAGGACTCGACGCCCAAAGTGTCTGACCAAGACGCGGAGTACGGTTGCAGAAGAAAAACTGTGGATTCCTTCCAGAACCTGGCGCAAATTCTACCGGAACCAGACGTGTCGGTCCCTGCTCTGTTTGACCTGTGTCATAGGGCGGCGGATGCTCTGCAGGTCGCGTGGCCAGACTCCACGCCTCGCCAACAGGTTACGATGCTGGCGGGAAACTACTTCTATGCGAAGCAGCAGCCGACGACGTCGCAAAAAATGACAATTTTCCCGGACTTCCTCATGGAGCTCAAACGCTCCTGGGTGGAACCCGGAGCTCCCATGACGCTGCCACTTTCTCGACTCCTGGATGTCACTGGAATGGAGACTGCAGGCCTCGCCAGTGCACCCCTTGTTGAGAATTTCTTTGGGATTTGTTATTTAGGATATTATAATTTAATATCAGTAACTATATATTTTGTTGCTGTTCGCTACATTGATTTGGTTGATGTTTGTAGTTGGTATAAGGCTGAAAGCGGACTACGTATCCCATGATGCTTTGTAACGGTTGAGCGGTAGCTAATGGCTGAGTCCGCCTCCTCTGCTTTCTGCTTACTTTGTTGTTGTTGCTGTTGTCAGACACATATGGAGGCATGTTATGCCCAATACTGCTCCAGATGATACCAGAAGAACTGTCTCTTGAGTACAGTTGTCAGAGGGGAGATAAGGATGAGTGGAAGGTACATCAGGTGCTGGAGTTTTTACAGAAAGAAGTTCAGAGTAGAGAGAGAGCCTTGCAAATGATGAGATCATATAATCAAAAGGAAACCCTGCCTGGGCACAGATTAGGTAGTAAATCATATGGATCCACTGACATAAAGCAAAGGAAACCAAGCATGACATCAGCAGCTGCACTCCACACTGATAATCAAAAGGCTCAAACCTGCCTCTTCTGTGACAGTGTTGAACATAAGGCTGAAAACTGTCCAGAACATGGGGTGTCAGCACGTAAAGAAAAGCTGAAGAGACTTGGTCGTGCTTTGTTTGTTTAGGACAGAAACCAGCGGCGGCCGCCACTAGAGGGCGCTAGGGGCGCCGCCCCTCCTTGGAACTGCAGCTCTTCACCATTTGAAGATTTAATTTTTTTTTATAAAAATGAAATAATAATAAAAAATATTTCGAAATGTATGCATATATGTTTTTAGTTGTGTAGGATAAATATTTTATGAGTAATGATTGTTTGTTTCAAAAAACATTTTCTGATTGTGACGTACTTCCGGTT
>JBBPBX010047902.1:3661-15593 GCA_038048925.1 Garcialebias charrua | reverse complement strand
TATATATATATATACATACAGGTAGTCCCCGACTTACGAGCGAGTTCCGTCCCTAGGGGGCGCTCGTATGTCAAAAATTCGTAAGTAGGATCACATAGTAAAAAAAAAAAAAAAAAAAATTATTTTTTTTTTTTAATAAATGAATACATGTACAGTACTGGACAGTCACCAAGCACTTAGCCTATCCTAACACAGTTTTTAAAGATGAAGGAATAAGTTGAATTGTCTCCCTTTCACATAAAGGGAGCAAGCTCCCTATGGAGCCTGCAGGGAGGAGGGAGACAATTCAACTGACTCCTTCATCTTTAAAAACTGTGTTAGGATAGGCTAAGTGCTTGGTGACTGTACAGTACTGTACATTTATCTATTTATTAAAAATATACAGTATATACAGTATTTTTATTTTTTTATTGTTTTTTATTTATAATGAGATGCATGCTCTTAAGTCCGGGACCTCGTAAGTCAGAGCGCTCGTAAGTCGGGGACTACCTGTATACCGTATATATATCTTCGACATCCTCCACAGACGGGGCTGACAGACACATCACCTTCCACTCTCCCCAGGAATCCATGATGTAACCCCCAGGGTGTGTCTGTGATGGGCAAGCTGGCTCCCCCAGACATTGTCGCTTTTATTATAACTGTTTTTCATTATAACTGTTATTAGAGCAGACGAATTGTGGACTGCAGCCGCCTGTGGTGTGCATGTGTCACTTCACACTCCGTGGGGGGGTTCCCCTGAAAATCTCCCCTCTGAGACCTGGACTCAGAAACCTTTGGTTGGTCTGTTGTCTGTAAATGAACGAATGTTCCCGTCGTGTAAACGGAGCCTCAGGCTGGCTGCCCTGTCTGTCAATCAACTGACAAATTTCATAGATGGACGATCGTCTGACGTCTGTTTTTAATGACACGAGATCTACCCAGAATACCTTTGAGATCGACCGGTAGATCACGATCAGCGTATTGGGCACCCCTGCTGTACAGCCTGGTGTGTTGCTTTTAAACCTTTTTCTTTTTTCTGTTCGTTTCTAAGTCGTCGTCTGGCAAAAGACTGAACATTTTGTAGAAGTAAAAGTTTGTAGATAAAAGTAAAACAGTTTTATCTACAAACGTTTAACTGTTGATCAGTGAAACGGCATCAAACTGTAAAAGCACCAGCCTCAACAAAAACACTTTGACCACAGATCCATCTTTTTTCATCTTTGTCTGTGAAATTACTTACAGTAGTAGGAAGAATAAATAAAATTAGCCTAAAGCTGAAGGAACAAATCTGGATTGAACAACAAATTCTCATTTTCCACATTTTGAACTAAATAATTAGAAAAGCAGCTGCTTTCCAGTCATGAATAATTCCTGCTGAGCTTCAGATTACAACAACACATTACCATAAGTTAATTTGTTTGCTTCAGAAGCGTTCAGTAAGACTGTAGCAGCAGCAATATTTCATATTTCAGTATTCAACATTTACTCCAGAGATTATTTGAGATATTCTGCTGTACAGATGTTTTTCTAACGGGAACAGAGGCTACCTCCACACTGCAGGCACACACGACCCGTGTCTGATTCTTTCATGACAAATGTGATTTATTTTATTTTTTTCTAAAATCCGCCGCAGGTCTTTTTCATATGCGGTATTGAATTAGTGAATCAGATGTTTTTCAGTCCACCTCATTCTGAACGCTCATTTCATATTTCCTCTGACTTTTCAGTCAGTGAGGTCGGGGTAAGCAGATCTATCCAAGTACGGTAATGATGATGAAGATGATGATACCAACGTCATGCAGATTAAATCCATCTCCTCTGCATGTCTTCAGCTACAGAACAAAAGTCCAGCTGCTGGATCTTTATTATTTTAGTTTCCCACCTCCTGACTGAATCTAAACAACAGATGATGCTAACGTTAGCGTCAGACCGTATCGATGCTAACGTGGTAGGATCGATACTCGAGTTTGTTTTTGCCTTCAGTACGTCACTCCAGAAATGCAGCTCTGCACCGGAGGAGTCTTCACAGTGCAAGTTTAAACATAAACACTGGACCAAACAATCCTGTCAGATAATTTAGTCTGTTCTGATCGCACAACTTCAGCATCACACGTGCTAACATGCTAACGTGTAGCATCTATATTTACCGGTACTTCTTTGAACACAACATGCTGCGTCTGACGTCATGTTTTCTGCGCATGCGGGTCGCCTCAGAACTGTATCCAGTTCACCGGAGTCTTGATGGAGGTCACATTTTAATGATAACGTGCACGAACACACAAAAACATCGTCTCGTTCTCTGTGTTTTTTGTTAGACTGATTTGAGAGTAATCTGGTTTTGGTTCCTCTGAATGCTCCGGCACATCCACAGTAATGTTCATTGTTTGTCTCTTTGAGGAAGAACAAATGTTCGTTCTGCAGAACAGTCCAGTCTTTGAGACATCACAGTCACTAACTCTTTCCTGTCTGTTCAGGTTGACCTTAATGAGGAGGAGACCATCCTGATCATCCGGCGCTTGCACAAGGTGCTGCGCCCCTTCCTGCTGCGAAGACTGAAGAAAGAAGTGGAGTCTCAGCTGCCAGAGAAGGTGGGTTTGAACTCAACTTTGTTGTCCCCTGTCTCAGAGCCAACAGGGGGACTTGGAAATCCCCTTTGTCCATCCATCTGAAAGTTGTGAGCGCGATGGTTGTACCGACTTCCATGTTGGTGCATGACTACAGCTGGGCGTAAGAAAGGTTCCTTTTCAATTGCATTTGTTCAGTTAATAAAGAATAATTATGAAACTAAACCAACAGTTAGTTTACAGAGCATCAATCTCAATGGAGTAAATTTAACACACAATAAATGTAACAACAATTTCTTAAGACAACATTTAATAAAAACTGGTCAGGTAAGAAGAAAGTTTCACAATTTCTATGATAAGTAATGTGATAACTGTTATATATGTAACGAACCTGAAACAACAGAACATTTTATTTATTTCTGTCATTCTGTGAACATATGGAAATCCCTTCACGATCTCCTGACCATCAAATCCATGAACATAGACTCCTTCTCCATTCAGAATATCTTATATGGATATGTATCTGATAATAAAAAATATGAATACTTTGTTAAAATGCAGATATGACAAGTCTAAACCATTGTGGTCTGTATTCAAACAAGAACTCCAGTTGTTAAAATGTTCATTAGACTGTGCTAAAAAACCACAAGCAAAAAAGCTCTCTGATCACCTCGCTCAGATAATAAAGACCTCTGATTAGTTATTTTAGTAATTATGTAGATTGTTAGATAAATAGTTATGTGGTTATTTAATTTACTTGTACTGTATTATTTGCAAACTTTCAAATAAGACTATTACCCTGTACCTACCATAAATTTTAATTATGATGATTGATATGTTAATTTGTTTAAGAATACTGTGTTGACCGTAGGAGGTATGATAGTAGTTTTTTGTACATGTTTTTATGTATCATTGTAATTTGAGATTGTCATCTGTTGTTCTATTTGTGTTCCTTTGTTCTGTATGTTCAGTAGTTAAATAAAATAAAAAAAGGGTTGCCATGTCTAAATCCAAGATGGCTGCCACTATATTAAACCTTGTGAGCTGGATAATTTGAAATAATAAGCAACGGGCCAACTTCCTTTTTTGCGTGTGGTTGTATCTAGGCTTAAAAAGTGTTCCTCAAATGATTGAGGTGGCCCAAGTTTAAAGTTCTTTGGGGGCCAGGGCCACCGTTGGCTACCTACTTGCATTCTCTGTTCAGTTCCGGTCCAGAAAAACTTCTCCAAAACTACAAACATTCACTGTTTAAATCCTTCAGCGAGGGCGACTTAGGACGGCTTGTTTCCTCAGACTTTACCATCATTCAGCACGTTTCTGTACCTGATGGGGGCCATTTCAGTCATGTCAAACTAATGTTGTTTAGATGTGGTTTGAAACCTGTTGTCAAAATAAAACCACAGAACAAAACATCTGAGTGGACAATAAACACTTTGTGTGATGAGGTCAAATCATTCAGTCGGACCAGCAGGGTCTGAAACGGCCCACGATGATTGTTGTGTCAAATGACAGTTTTGACTTTTTAATTGCACCTCATTTGAACTCATTTTTCTTTCAACTTTTATTTTCTGTTAGATCATATAAATCAGACAGAGGGGGAGCTCTAGCCTAAAACTGTGGTGTAGCTGCTGTGATGCTGATTAGTGTCTTAATGCAGGTGTGTGGTTCTTTGTCACAATCAGTGCCAGTGCATGAAGGAAGGTAGACACGCACCGGTGAGTAGCAGTTTCAATAAACCTGTCAGTTTTGAGTCTAGAAGCAAACTTATGGTAAACAACACAGTAGTTTGAGGTGATTTTAGGCCCTTTGTGATTTAGAAGGCCCTCTGTGTTTGTTTAGTTCCATTGTAAGTCTCTTGTGAGTTTTGAGTTAAGTTGACCAAATGCTGTTTGAGACTCTTTAAGTTAAATCATCCATTTTAGTTTAGATTACACATTTAGTCTTTCTATATTGTGAATTTCATGAAAGCAATTAGTATTTTGTAAGCTTAGAAATGAATCATGCAAGTCAAATATTACTTTTATTTCTCTAATCCTTAAATTACTTGCATGAAAATCCCAGTGATTTAGGCATCTTTTGTTGGCTTTGTTGGGCTGGATTTATTGGCTAAAAACAATTGTTTGTAATTATTTATTTGATGTAATTAGGTAAGATACAATTAAGATAACAAATGACAATAAAGTATTACAGTAACATTTATTAGAACATTTAGAAGAATTATCAAGAAATGGTCAAAAATAATATAGTAAATGGTTAAATGCTTTAAAATGGTTACTTCCTTGTTTGTCAGAATATGTGTTTACACAAGTTAAAATATGAATTTTGTATGTATTTATATGGTTTAAGTGATTGAGAACATTGGAAGCTAAGCTGTTGATCTGTTTTTTTTCCTAAGGTTTTCAACCTATTCATCTTATTCATACTATTCTTTCTACTGATTCTGCTGCTACTGCTGTAGAACCATCTGTGAGAGAAATTAATAAAGTTGATGAAGTGAGTTGAGCCTACGTCTACCTTCTTCCTGGATCTTTCAAGTCAGATCGGCACTGGTTGGAGAAAAGACTTGACAATGATTTTGTTTCTAATTAACTCATTAAATTCCCTCCTGTGTTGGTGGAACTGGTACGATCGCAGCAGCTTTGAGTTGTTGACTTTAGTTTTACCAGAAACTAACAAGGAGAAAACAGATTGTTTTGACTTTCTGTGATTTGTCTTTGAACGTATAGATGGGAAGATGCTGCCTATCCAACATCAACTCATTTTAAAATGCCGTTACCTCTGACCACTTCAAACACTACGTTTCATCTTCAGCGGGTGTTTAAAGCCGGCGGGCTTTACCTGCTGATTATAGAAAGTTCTCAGCTGCAGGTGTTAATTAAAAGTAGTGGTGAGGTCATCGTGTCAGCTCTGTGCAGTTCAGGGAAGATAAAATTCTTTTTTCAAAATGTGCTTTTTACTGAAATTGATATAATTAAATTAGTTTAAAATAATCACACTGACTCCGGTAAAATGACATGTTGTGTATCATGAGATGAAATAACAGGAGGTGGACTGAGCTGCTGTGAAGATTGTCATACTGTTAATAAAAACTAAACCAACGATGAGAAACACGTTCACCTTCAGGAAGACGCTTGTACTTTGTCTCCACAGGTGGAATATGTCATAAAGTGTGACATGTCTGCCATCCAGAAGGTTCTGTACCGCCACATGCAGAAGGGAATCCTCCTCACGGATGGCTCGGAGAAAGACAAGAAGGTAAATCTGATCCGGACGAGTGCGATGCTGTTTACATCAAAGCAGAGCTGTTGAATCGTACTGTTGGAATTTACTCTAACGTAGAATCCCAGCCAGTTTTAGTTTTTTAACCTCCATGAGATGAAAGTTAGTTTTCCTTTCAAACGGCTTTTAAACTTGTGTTGTTGTGATCTGCAGGGTAAAGGAGGCGCAAAGACTCTGATGAACACCATCATGCAACTGAAGAAGATCTGCAACCATCCCTACATGTTCCAGCACATTGAGGTGCTCGGCAATAATAATTAATATTGATTATTGGCATCAGTTTGTGTATTAATGACTGAACGACCTCTGAAGATGGTCTGAGCCTCCTCTGAGTGTCTTCTCCTCTGTATTTGGAGGTACCAGATAGGGCTGTAGTGATACAATAATCTCACGATACGATGCACAATATTCTGCTCACGATACGATATATATTGCGATATTCAGCAAACAATACAATTCAATACACTTGCGATTTTCTGAAAGATTTTAGAGGAACAGAGTGATTTTGGTGACATTTTGAGACTGTTATAGACTTGGATTGAATTAATTTAACTGAAAACTGATTAAAAGCACCAACTACACAATACTTGGCTCTGGTTGGACATGGACTCAGACTTAAAGTCGACAGCTGGACAAAATGAATCAAAGAAGTGGTGAGAAAACATGTTTCTTTTAATTGAAACAGTAAAAACTGTAGCTTACATGCATTTGTAAAGTAAATAAATAATAATAATAATAATGAATTCAATTTATAACACACTTTTCATTAATGAAAATCTCAAAGTGCTAAATAAAGTGCACCAAGTGCCCTGCTCTGAATAGTTTGAAACCTTTTTAACCTCGACACTTAACATCTGAAGGAATCACTCCAAGTGCTTGGTAAGTAAACAGTAATATGACTTCTCCAAAACAGTCTATAATTCAAGTAATGAAGAAGATTTAACTTCAAATGCACCCATCTTAACAGAGCAGCTTAAGGCCTGTAGATAGACCCTGACTAATAAGCGAACTCTAAACTGAAAGTCTACTCTGCAGACCAAGTGAGCTACATTCTCATACATCATTCTTCATACAACTTGGCATAAATGCTCTACAGCGACACTAGTGGCTGGATGACCTAATCACTCTCCCGGCGAAGCAAGCAGTGAGTGAGCAGGGTGACAGTTGGATGTTACGATACTTGCGGATGAATATCGATTTTTTTTCTAGGAAAGAAAAAATCGATATATATATCGCAAAATCGATATTATTACACAGCCCTAGTACCAGTGCATACTGTAAAGGCTGAAAGCCATTTTCAGCTCATTTGAACAAAGTCTCTATAAGTGTTGTTTCAGCACTCTCATTTTTCATCTGTTTTGTTCTGAAATAAAACGTGACACAATAAACAAATATCAAATTAACAAAAAATTTAGGTAAAACCATATTTTTCTGTGTTAACTGTTAACTCTGTTTTGTTTAGAAGCTTTTCTCTGCAGGTAAATTTAAACGTTGGACATTTTATCAGTTTTTATTTAACTGATAAATTTTCTGTGATTCAGGAATCGTTTGCTGAACATATGGGTTATCCAAACGGCATCATCAGCGGGTGAGTTTCACATAAAACGCCCTGCTCCTCTCTACTCACCTTTTATTTCAGCAAAATGTCATCATCCAGCTGTGGAAAGCACAACTGCCTGCTCTTCAAGTGCAAATTAAAACAATTTTTTTAAACTTTCATAAAACGAAGGTTTGGTAATGAGAAGTGTGCCAAGACCTTCAACCTTTCTGGAGACCAGTTTTACATTATTTAATGTGTTTTAATTAATAAAACAGCCCTTACTTATGTCTAATGTGAAGCTCCGTGGCTTTTGATTCATTATAAATGAACATGTGCTGCTGCTGGCGTGTAAACTGGAGCAGAAACGTGTTTGCTGTAATTGAAGGTTAAAGGCTCCGTGTTCAAGCAGACCAGCTAACATTTGTTCATAATGTGTGAATAATCTGCATTTCCACCCACTGCTTTGTTTCTGCGCAGGTTAATCACCCAAAACCACAAGTGGGAACACTTCAAGGCACTTTTGTCTTTCTGTTTAAAGTAAAATAATTTGTTTTAGTTCTGTCTCACAAGCTGGTGAAAGCAGGATTTCTACATAAAAGCTGAGCTGAACGAAAATCCACAAACATGTTGGCTCAGAAAAGTCGAGTCACATGTCAGAGTTATTTAAAACTATAATTTTAAAATAATTAGAATATTGGTGCAATGATGATACTATGAACCCAAACGTTCTGGTTCCCAACACTCCCCGCGTGCCAGCTGGGGGGGGTTTGGTGGAGTCGAGCTTAATTTAATTGTCAGATTTTTTTTATTTCTGCTGCAGTTTGTGCACGTTTTCACAACACTTTCTGCAGGATCTCAGTTTTAGGCCTTAAAAAGTCTCGTTACTGCACAGAATTCTCTGTCAGCTCTTTGTGAAGAATTCGTTCAGTCCAGCGTCTAACTCAAGAATTTATCAACTCGTTTTTTAAGAGTTAAAGTTTACCGTGTGAGACAGACCAACAGGGTCTGCGTGTCTGGAAATGTTAAGCTCTCTGGGAGAAATGAAGCAAACGTTTTGAAATAAATCCTCTCTACGTAGGCCTGATCTGTACAGAGCTTCTGGGAAGTTTGAGCTCCTTGATCGCATCTTACCGAAGCTTCTGGCCACCGGACACAGAGTCCTGCTCTTCTGCCAAATGACCACACTCATGACCATCATGGAGGACTACTTTGGCCATCGTAACTTCCAGTATTTACGTCTGGATGGTAAGGAGCAGACTCTGAACCTTTGACCCTTCAGTTTTCCTTTAATGGCCTTTACTCACAAAAGAAGCTCAATTAAAGTTTGACAGACATTTAGGTTGTGATGTGATTGTGTTTTTCTCCTGAAGTTATCTCCAGGTGCATGACACGAACAGCCGGAAACAAATTCCTTGTGTGTGTCAACATACTTGGCCAATAAACCTGATTCTGATGTTGATCAAAAACTCATCCAGACCTTCCTGTAATCTTTGAAACTGGGCCTGATGAGCAGCTCTCCAGATTTAGGTTTTTGACTGTTTTCAAATCATAAAGAGAGGAGGAGTGGATGAAAGTGATGTTTATATTTTCATCCCTGTGTTCAGACTTTCATCCCTCCGTCCCAGAAACTGATTCATTTTTACTTCAAATTCGTCTCAACTTTCTGAAGAGACCAGAATAAAAGAGCAGTTCTGAGTTTAGATTTGGTTTTCTGCACATAACTAATAAAGATCTAATATTTTATTATTAATTCCTTTGTTTACCTGATTCACTTTAATTGGATCTAAGATTAAATGAAAAATGGTAAATGGAGCTTATTTATATAGCGCTTTCCAGCCCCCTGTGAGGAGCCCCATTTTTTTTATTTTTTTTACTTTTTTTTTTTTTTAAAACTCTGTGGTCAAGTTTAAAATGATGAGATTTGATTTTTCAGGAACCACCAAATCTGAGGATCGAGCAGCGCTGCTGAAGAAATTTAACGAGGAAGGGTCTCAGTACTTCATCTTCCTCCTCAGCACCAGAGCTGGAGGTCTCGGCCTCAACCTGCAGGCTGCTGACACCGTCGTCATCTTCGACAGCGACTGGAACCCTCACCAGGTACGTCCAGCACCTTCGTTCTCGTGCACGTGAGCTGCGTCCGTCAGCCGACACAAATAAGGAATATTCAAGTTGTTTGAATTATAGATTGCTCTTTTAAAAGGATCAAGCAGGTCTCTGTTGAAAATGAGTCCTTGTGACTGACCTGGATAAATAAAGGTTGAATGAATGAATTTGAAAATACAGTACAGTATGGGATTATTAGAAAAATTATAAAGTTTGTACTGCATCTTGTTTATTGAGCAGATTGACGAACAACTTTAGACTTTTCTTACTGCAGCTAAAGAAGAACGTGGTGTTAAACATGAGTCCAAACATATTGAACCTTTTCACAATACATAGTTCCCAGACACGCCCCCAGTATTGAGCAATACCGGTTTCGGCACCACATCTAAAGGCAGAAAAGGCAAGATGGCGACCTAGCAGACGCGAACAACCAGAGCAAATTATGCGGACAAAAACACGCGCTACCACAGCTTCACCAAGGAACAAGAGCAAAATGGCAGTGGTCGGAGTTAAATGAGTTTGAGAAAGAAATCATGGCAGACGAATCGGACAACTAGTCACAACTAGTCACAAAGTAGTTACTCTGATATCATTAATTATTTAAGTACTACGAGGAGCGCACACCGGCTTCACAGCGCAGAGCTTCACAGCTTTAAATCCAAAAAAGATGTGTAAACTGTCTCAATCAGATCTAACCAGCTAAATAAAGGTTTAACTAAAATAACACACAGCCAACAAACAGTCCAAGCTGAACACGGACCAGAACCAGCACTTTGAGTGTTACCGTGTTGGAAGTTAGCATGTTGTTAGCATCTGGAGCGGAGGGTCCGTCGAGCTCAGGTCGGACGGCGTGGATCCGTCGCGGCCGCGGGGGCACGTCCCATGGGACCGACGCGTCGCCCGCACGACTTGGCTCCCGTCCTCCTTCTCCCACTGGGACGGTCTCCCCGCCGGTCCCGGTGGACCGTGCGAGACCGTGAGGAGGCCGTTGTCGCGTTAGCGAGATGCTAAGCTAACCACATCAAGACGGTGTTGCTAAATTATGAAAGAAAAAAAAAACAGCTCTAACACACAGACAGTTGTACTCTAAAATTGTTCTGACATAGTTTCACAAAATGATTTATGTAGAATATTTTGTTTACCGGCCAAAAGGACGACGTCTTCCAGAGCAGATCCGAGCCAGACTCAGAGAGAGGAGCTGCTGTGAGTTTCTCCGATGAGATAAATCCTTCACGTTTACTTTTTTTGGATTAAGTGAAACCTGCGCGTTGCCCAAACGTCTACCCGACTGAAACACCCACTGACACAACACGAAGTAACCATTGCAATTAATTAGAAATTAACAACAACAAAAAACGTGAAAAATGGACATCCATTAGAATGCGCTCCAACTGCTGCTTTGCCTTCCTGTGGGAGGGTCAAACAGGACAACCCATAGATTGACGTCACATGGGAACTATGTATATTCTAATTTTCTGAGATACTGAATTTGGGGTTTTCATTAGTTGTCAGTTATAATCATCAACATTAAAAGAAATAAACATTTGACATATATCAGTCTGTGTGTAATGAATTAATATAATGTACAAGTTTCACTTTTTGAATGGAATTACTGAAATAAATCAACTTTTTCATGATATTCTAATGTTAAGACCAGCACCTGTATGTTAAGTACAGGTACCTGCAAATACAGGTGTTCCCCGACTTACGACGGAGTTCCGTTCCTACGCCCGTTCATAACACAAAAATCGTCGTAAGTCAAAATACACATACACACTGGCCGCCCAATATACACGTACTTGTACGGTACTGTACAGTTACCAAGCACTTCGCCTATCCTAACACAGTACCTTACATAATTATCAAAAAACGCATGCATTCATTTGGAGCCATAATGAAGGGAAAAAAGAGTTAATTTCTTACTGGGAGCTGGTGAATTCTTCCTCCGTCAGTTAACATGTTAGCTCGTGCACCTCCGAGCTCCTGCAGCTTCACACATTCCACAACATTTACAGCAACGTCTGTTAGCATGTTAGCTCGTTGCTCAGCTGTAGCCTCTGCCAAAAATAAGGTATCTGTATTTCCACGAGCGGCCCAGCGGTCCAGAGTTAGCATATTAGCCCCTCCTGACCTCCTCTGCTCCGGTCTCTCCTGTAAGTTTCCAGCGCGTCAAGCTCCCCCTCCCTCCCTCCCTCCTGTAAGTTTCGTTTCAGTATTTTCTGGTGTAAAGGCGCATAAACCACCTAACTCGAACAATGCTTTTCAATGGGAGGGCGTTCGTAACCGCAAAACGTCGTAACTCGAGACCGTCGTAACCCGGGAGACTACCTGTACTTTGTCGTGTCCGCAGGGATCACATGTTTCACGTGATCATGAGACGTGTTTTGGGCAGCTGTGTGGACAGGGTGTGTCGAGACAATGTTTTTGCGGCATGAAGCTTGTTAGCCCATCAAAAAAAAAAATA
>JBBPBX010047901.1:0-25967 GCA_038048925.1 Garcialebias charrua | reverse complement strand
TTTCAATTCATTCAACCTTTATTTAGTCAGGTAAATCTTATTGAACCTCATGGGCTCATTTACGAAAGCGACCTGCTAAAACTAAAGAACGATGAACAGCAATGGTAGAATTTCCTTAAACAATAAACAAACAATAAACAATAAACAATAGAAAACAAAAAAGAGAAAAAACAAAAGAAAGAAATACTTTTTTTTTTTAAACAAAGTATCAAAAAACGAGCAAAACATAAGGTAGACGTATAAAATCAAAGACAGGAACAAATCTGCATTGGTTTTTGCCAGGATTCCAACAGATTCTGAAAACCATTTAGAGAAGTCAAGGTCGAGAGCTTCAGATCTTTTTGTAAGATATTCCATGAAGCAGGAGCAGAGTAGGAGAAGGCCCTTTTTCCAAGTTCAGTCCTCACTGACGGAACACTGCAGGTAATCATGTCCTGAGAGCGCACACTGTAGCTGCACTCACGCAAAGACATGTAGGAGGAGATGTATGAGGGCAGCAGACCAAGAAGTGATTTAAAGATGAAAATGTACCAGTGGAAGAGTCTGCGTGAGGTTAATGATGTCCAGTTAACCAGTGAATACAGGGTGCAGTGGTGGGTACGATAATCACAGCCAGTTATGAATCTTAGTGCACCATGATAGACAACATCCAACATCCGCAGGGTGCTTGTAGGAGCATTCATGTAGAGAATGTCACCGTAATCAATGGAGGGAAGGAAAGTCAAGGCCGAGATACACTCGAGCGTCCTCACGGTACGCCTATACGCAGCGTACGTACGCCAAGGCAAAAGCGTAGCCCCGCGTAGCCCCTCAGGGCATGTACGCGCAAAGCTTTTTTTTTACTACGCGTGCGCGATACGCGTGCGCGATACGCGTGCGCGATACGCGGTGTCTGACCATAAACTTCCCGGCGCCGGACTGTTTTGTATGTTACACAAATGAAATAAATTCCCCTTCTTTATCGCTGATCGGGCCTTTTCTTTTGTTTTTTTGCCTAAAGTCAAGTAACCGCTTCTTCCTCCGTTCACTCGATGATTGAAATGAATGAATTCAGGTCCTACCTGGGTGCGCGATGTTTTAAATATCCCTGGTGGGCTGTGTGCTGCAGGAAAAGCGCTCCCTGTTATTATTTTTATTTCTGAGAGAACTTTTTATAACATATATAGTAGAAACACCGTATCAGAACACCGCAGAAGTCCAGCGAGCTGCTCATGCTGCATTCTCAAGGTTTCACTTTCAGCTGACTGAACGCTGTCAATCAATTCAGTAGGCGTGTCAGCAAGTGACCAATCAGCGAGCTCAGTTGAGTCCCCTCCGTGCACAGCTGCTCATATTACAACAAGGAGAACGTGAGCTGAAGTATAGCAGCAAAAACATACGCACAAAATATGCGCGTATACGCGCGTATACGGAGGACGCTTCAGTGTATCTCGGGCTTCACAGATACAAGGCGTTTCCTAACATTCAGTGTTAGACATGATTTGTTTCTGAAAAAGAAACCCAGTTTAACTTTCAGTTTCTTCACTAGGTTTTCCATGTGGAGTTTAAAAGAGAGATGTGAATCGATCAGGATACCCAGATATTTATAGGAATCAACAAACTCAATAGGGACACCAGTGGTGGGCACATGAACGCTAGAGAGCGCTAAAGCGCTAATCCGCTTACAGTGGACCTAAACTTTTTGTCAGCGTTTTTGTGGTTTGACTAACTTTTATAATTCATAAGCGGATTTGTGCTATTTTTATTTAAAATGCAGTACCGCTAATAACTAATTATCTATCAGTAAAAACCAATAAACTTATTTACAAGCTCTTATGGTGGCTCCGTAGCTTTTTGTTTTACCTTTTTCCCCACTGTAAAGAGCAGAGAGGAGGGAGGGTTGGAGGGGGGAGGGAGCAGAGCAGAGAACAGACTCGGATCTACCATGTAGCAAAAGATGCCGTTGCCTGGGGATCCCAATCAGCATGGGGCCCCGCCGCGCCCCGGCCAGTCACCTACATCCCTAACATTGATCTTGCTTGTTAATGTACATTTAACATAAAAATAATTATAGTTACGATGAAAACGATAATTAAATACGCAATAAAAAAAACGGTCGATTTCTTTATCCCCCTACTAAAAATGGACTATTCCATCTTGACATCTTCCGGGTCAGAGGTGAACTCAGGGGCTAATTCTGTGGCTAGCTGTTTGTGCTGGGTACTTGGATAAATCCGCAGAGAACCCCGCTGTTTCAAGCCAAATTAACGCGGCCGGAGGATTTTATTGTGTGTTTTGTGTCGACCATTCGACGGTGAGTCGTTAGTTTTATGTATTTTAGTTACTTTTCATTAAATCTGTTGACTACCTATAGAATCTTGACATCTTCCGGGTCAGAGGTGAACTGGACGCTTCTGTGTCTAGCTGGTTGGTTGTGCTGGGTTACTAATGGATAAATCCGCAGAGAACCCTGCTGTTTCAAGCCAAATTAACATGGCCGGAGGATTTTATTGTGTGTTTTGTGTCGACCATTCGACGGTGAGTCGTTAGTTTTATGTATTTGTGTTACTTTTATGTATAAATGCGGTGGCGACACAGGTATTTGAGATTTAAAAGTGGTTTTAGGGATTAAAAGATCCTTCTATTTTTTGTTAATTTTGTGGCCGAATAGAATATATGTACGTAAAGTATTAAATAAATCCTTTGATTTTTGTAATTTCATCCTTTTAGGATCATTTTTGTCACTTTTCAGTTGGCAGTGTAGTGCAAATATTGCATAACGCTGCTGGCTATATATAAATATTAGGGGTGTAACGGTACGCTAAAATCACATTTCGGTTCGGTTCAACTACAAGGAGAGCTTGGTTCGGTTTATTTTCGGGTTTTTTCGGTACAATTTTTTTATTTATTTTTTTTACAAAATAAAGACTTACAAAATGTTTATTTTGAAAATGTGCCAAAAATATGTTTGTATTGTATTGTAGTAATAAATAAAAGTGACCCATTTGGATGATATTTTAAATAAACAGCACTCTACAATAAATAAACTATATGAACAATAATAAAAATCTTAATAAATGCAATAACAGTCAGAACCAGAACAATAAGCAGCAACAGACTGTTTACAATCTAACTAATCAAGTTTTTGTTCAGTAGCAGCAGTGTGGCTGTATTTGTCCTCATTACTGTACTCACAACTTCTTCTTGGTGGGACAGGTGGGACTGTGGGAACAGTTCAGAGTTCAGTTCAGTCATCACTTAGCTGCAGGTGGATTTACCTCTGTCACAGACTGGAAATAAAAAACAAAAGAGATTAAAAAAAAACAAGTTAATAAGATTATGAAAAAAAAAGATTATTTAGATAATAATAAAACAATACCTCTTGAACAATTGAATCTCTCACTCTTCATCATCATGGCAGGGCTTTAATCTGGTCCAGGGCTTGTTGTTGACAACATCAGTTAGTTTTTTCATAAAGAGCTGAACTTTTTGAAGTGTTGACGTGATGAATGTCTCATAGCGACGCTCAGTAACTTTAAACCCTGCGCATATAACAACGTTCAGACAGATTCAGAGATTTAAAAACTCATACAGCTTGTGTTATTGCTCTGGACCGCTGTGATTACCTGATGAAGGAGTTTTAATGCAGCTGCTGTTCACGTTCGGATGAAGTAGTTTTAATACAGCTGCTGTTCACGTTCGGATGAAGTAGTTTTAATACAGCTCTTCGT
This sequence comes from Garcialebias charrua, assembly GCA_038048925.1. Lineage (NCBI taxonomy): Eukaryota > Metazoa > Chordata > Actinopteri > Cyprinodontiformes > Rivulidae > Garcialebias > Garcialebias charrua. Next base: position 22,257 of record JBBPBX010047901.1, on the reverse strand, counting down.
TCACGTTCGGATGACAGTTTCCAGCGCGTTCACGTGACGTGTTGCTGCTGCGTCACTCAAGCAGCTGCTGCAGAGTCTTCATGAAACAAAGTCCACACAAGCTGCGCGTGCGCTCATCTTTTAACAAGAAGGAGACCGCACGAGATGCTAACGGCTAAATGCTGCGCGTGCCACGCGAAAATAGCTCCGTGCTGAAACGCGCCCAGGAAATTTTGTTCCGCGGTGCATATATTCCCCTGTTAAGAACGTTTAATGAGTGAAAAAATAACCGAAACGGTACGCAGTTGGACCGAACCGAACGTGGTGTACCGAAACGGTTCGGTACACCCATTACAACCGTTACATGCCTAATATATATATATATATATATATATATATATATATATATATATATATATATATATATATATATATATATATATATATATATATATATATATATATATATATATATATATATATATATATATATATATATATATATATATATATATATATATATATATATATATATAAATATATAAATAGCGGATTAGATTAGCTTCCCCTAATTTTCATAAGACATTTGTGCTTTTGAAATTGTGGACCTAAAAAAATTAATAAGCGTTTTAGAAATTGTGGAACTAATTTTTGGATTAGCGCTGCACAGCACTGAGGGACACCATTTGAAGATAAAAAGTTCCAATATCATCATCACATGTGTTACACCATATTCTGTGACTACCGCCTTAACATTGTGTGATTTAAACCCAATGAGCATCACAACAGGAAACACCCAAACTTTAATAGCACACAAGAGGCAGGTCTATATCACATACGTCCATCTCATTCATGGTGCAGAAGGGAACACTAAAATACCGCACAGCATTATGGGAAATGTCCACGTCAGAAAACACAGTGGACCAACACCAGCAGATGACATGGCACCCTAAACCATCACTGACGGTGGAAACTTGACACTGGACCTCAAGCAACATGGATTCTGTACCTCTCCTTTCTTCCTCCAGACTCTGGGACCTTGATTTCCAAAGGAAAGGCAACATTTCTTTAATCGGAGAACATAACTTTGGACCACTCAGCAACAATCCAGTCCTTTTTGTCTTTAGCACAAGCGAGGCAGAAACCCATGTCTTGCATATGTCTGTGCATGGTGGTTCTTGATGCACTGACTCCAGCTGCAGTCCACTCTTTGTTAATCTCACCCACATTTTGAAATAGGTTTTGTTTCACCATCTTCTCCAGGGTGTGGTGATCCCTATTGCTTGTACAATTTTTTCTACCCCGTTTTCCTTCCCTTCGCCTCTCTATTAATGTTCTTGGACACAGAAGCTGGGTTTCCATCCATTTTCATTTCGATTTTTGAGCTAATTTTTGAAATCTCGCAAATATGTAAATACAAATTAATGCGAAGCAGAAGTGTTTCCATCTGCTGGCTTGAAGCGCATCTACCAAGCCACGCACAGCGTCATTACGTCAGACGTCAGCGTCATTACGTCAGACGTCAGCACTGCGCATGTCTACAGTAAACAGGAAGTAGCAGTTGAAAACAGAACCTGGCCACACATCTCGTCAAAATGGAGAGAATATTTCAGGTACGTGTTGCTATCGGTCGAGTTGTATTTATTCTGTCATACAAACTAGTTTTAGCGATGTTACATGTTGTCCGGAGCGGAAACAGCTGATCAGTCACGTGACGTGAATGTTCGCTTCGGCAGCACGAGTCGGCAAATGTGTTTCCATCTGTCGCTGTGCGCATCTGCTCATTTTCGAACATCCCAAAAACCACCTCAAGCGAGCGTATAAACTTTTTGGCGAACTTGAGAAAGTAAATACGGATTTTGCCGTTTCCATTAAGCTTTTCTGCTGCGATACTTCAAAATGCGCACCTAGAAACCTTGATGGAAACACGGCTAGAGTTCTATGAACAGCCAGCCTCTTTCTTTTGTGTCTTGCCCTCCTTGTGCAAGGTGTCAATGGTCATCTTTTGGACAACTGTCAAGTCAGCAGTCTTCTCTATGATTGTGTACCCTAGAGAACTAGACTGAGACACCATTTCAAGGCCTTTGTAGGTGTTTTGAGTCAATTACCTGATTAGACTGTGGCACCAGGTGTCTTTAATATTGAACCTTTTCACAATATTATAATTTTCTGAGATACTGAATTTGAGGTTTTCATTAGTTGTCAGTTGTAATCATCAACATTAAAAGAAATAAACATTTGAAATATATTTGTTTATCAGTCTGTGTGTAATGAATGTATATAATATACGTTTCACTTTTTGAATGGAATTACTGAAATAAATATACTATTTCATGATACATGTATTCAAATTTTTTGACCAGCACCTGTATATTATGAGAATTTAGATAAAAACCAGGATTTTTTGGGCCATATTTGAACTTTAGACTGTTTTGTCATCAAAAAAAAAAAAAAGAAAGAAAGCTGATACTACCACATATTCTCAGTTTACGTGACACACATGCCCAGGAAAAATAAAAAGATGCATTACTTCCATTAAATCACAACACAGAATGTGTGCTCACTTGTGATTCGTCTTACTTTTTCTGTGTCAGTGAGGCATGTGTACACATTCGTCAGATGGAGTGTGTACTTGTGTGTGTGTGTGTGTGTGTGTGTGTGTGTTTGTTGTGTGTGTGTGTGTGTGTGTGTGTGTGTGTTCAGCGTTATGAACACCAGTGGAGTTTGTTTACATGTTCTGTTTCAGTCTGGGAAGCTGTCATTACCAAGATATACTGATACATAGAAATATTTAAAATGTAAAGATCAAGGCCTAATGAGTCAAAATGGATCTGTTTGCATAATTTTGATCATGTGATTATTGTCCAAGGATTCTAATTCTAACTGTTCACATTTAAAAGTGCAGCTTGTCAGGAAGTGCAATTTCCTGCTCAAAATACTGAGTCAGCAGCTCCCAGCTGTTATACATGTGAAAACAGGGGAGAGATAGGATGTCTTGCTTTTGCACGTGTGCGCGTGTGTTTATGTTATGTGTAGGGCTGCAACTAACGATTATTTCAATAATCGATTAAACGGCCAATTTTTTTTTCAATTCATCGATGGATCGGCAAAAAAAAAACGTTTTAATTATCACCTCTTTATTCCAAAATTTGACTGACATATCAAATCGCACAAAAAACAAGTTGCTACTTGACTATTCTGTTAGTAAAATATTGAATAATTAAAAAATAAAAAGTTAGTCAAATAGCTTCAATAAAAAATAAATGTAATGTGTACACAGAAATATACTATATACAAATGTATGCTTTATACCTGCACAATATTTAGCTACTTTGTAAAATGCGTTTTTGAGGGACCAAACGCAAGCTCAGAGGAGACCGTGCTTTTGCTGTGGCAGCTACTAAACTGTGGAACAACCTTCCCTTGAACATCAGACAGACCTCTTCCCTGTCTGTTTTTAAATCTCTTCTTAAAACCCATCTCTTCTCCCTGGCCTATGACACCATCTGCGATGTTGACTTTTAATAATTTTAGTCGCTTGTTTTATCTGATTGTATGATTCCTCAACTTTTATTATGTGACTCTTATTTATTTTAATCATTTTATTACCTGATTGTGATTGTTTTGTTGTGTGTACAGCACTTTGGTCCTGTAGGTGTTTAAAGTGCTCTATAAATAAAGCTGGTATGGTATGGTATGGTATGGACAAGTGTAACCTGGATTAAAATGTGGATTGTTGTAACCTGGATTAACCTGGATGGGGCGGCAGTGGCTGAGTGGTTAGAGCAGTCGTCATCCAATGCAAGAGTTGGGGGTTGGAATCCACCAGCAGTCACATGCCGAAGTGTCCATGGGCAAGACACTGAACTCCTCATCGCCTCCAATGTGTGTCTCATCGGTGTATGAATGTGAGCTAAAGCTCTGATTAGTCTCTTTAGAATGATTTGTTCAATTAGCTTTGTAGAGATCTAGTAGAGTGCTATATGAATGGATAAATGACAGATTGTAGTGTAAAGCACTTTGAGTATCAATTAGATAGAAAGGCGCTATATAAGTACAATCCATTTACCATTTACCATTAAATGTGTGGATCGTTATAACCTGGATTAAAAGTGTGGATCATGGTAGTGAAGCCTTCATCTTCAACCATCGACAGAGGCCTCATGTCAGTGACGTTCATGTAAGGATCTTTCAGTCTCTGCTGCTTGCTGTGGTGTGCATGATGTCTTTCCATCATGAAGGCTGTCATTGTTTGTTGTTGTTTTCTGGAATGAAAGAGAGTTTATATGTATTATAGCATAATTTATAGCAACTCAAGAAATGCCTTGTTTCACTTACAGTGCTAGGTTCAGGCAAATAAGTAGCCCAAAGAGCAATTAAACACACACACACACACTCATATATAAAATACTAATTACACACACTTGAGTATGGTAGATGAAATAAATAACTGTAATTCCTGTTTAAATGCAATTCATCCTGCCATACATTGCAGTGTCTTCAGACTTTGCCAGCAAATTAAAAGTTGAAGCTAAATCATTAAATTATTACCATCTTTGTGTTAGATTTATTTATAAATCACATTTAAACACTGCTTGTACCATTAAATTAAAAATAAAAACACACACGTTCTCTGTCACTGTCACAGCTAAGAAACAAGCTGCAGCTGCCAGAGACACAGACATTACGTTTTCTCACTTTGAAACAGAACAAATGTGGTTTAATGTAGAGACTTGGCTGCTGCTGTTCCTTCATCCACACCGTGGTGATGTTAGTTTACGACTCTGTCATGTTTACGTTTCATCAGCGTGGTTCTCCCGTGTCGTGTCGTCACTTTTCAAAGCTGCATGTTGCAGTTTTTATCTTTGTGAAGTGTTAAGTTCTCCCACACTTTGAAGGACTTGGGTCGAACGTTTTTTTCTGCGTTGGTCATTTGTCAAATTTACTTACAGGTAATTTCCTTTGAAAACACCGCCTCTGCTCTGCTTCCACCTCCCCCTTGCTCTGTTCAACTCGCGCTGCAGAGTTTATTTTTTAAATTTTATTCAGTCAGCCAGCATTGACAACGCTCTACCGGTGAACAAAACGGCTCTGCAGCGCCGGGAAAGAAGCATAATCGCACGACACAACAAATCGATAATGAAATTCGTTGCCAACGCTTTTAATAATCGATTTTTGTCGATTTTATCGATTCGTTGTTGCAACCCTAGTTATGTGTGTGTTTGTGTGGCCCGGGATGTTTTCAACACACAGTGCCACCCCTTTGGATGTTTTATGTTTTTTGTTTGTTTGTTTGCTTTTTTGTTGTTGTCATAAATTACTCATCTTATGGTAAATTTAAATTGGCCTTTTTCACCCCCAAAAAATAAAAGAAAGCCTCATTATTTATGTAAAATCTAATTTCAACAGTTTAGTACTATGTACTTTGTAGTAAAAGCATGTAATATTGAATAGGTGATTGCATAAACATTCACCCCTTTTAAAGCAACTGTCTTAATTCAACTCAAAGAAAAGATAACTGCAAAGTAAAAATGGAGATCCAAAGTAAAGTTTCAAAGTTTCTGTGCTGACATTCTTGTCAACCCCTTTACATTTCTGGTATTTGGCATTACCCTACTATTTCCATAAAGCCTGATTTCTTTTGAGAGCTACAGTCAGATCAGCATTTCTGCTAAATAAAATCATCTACACACCTCATTTTAGAAACACACTTACCTCATGTATTATTAAAGGTTGACATACTTTATATTGGGGCGGCTGTGGCTGAGTGGTCAGAGCAGTTGTCCTCCAATGGGAGAGTTGGGGGTTTGAATCCACCAGCAGTCACATGCTGAAGTGTCCCTGACCAAGACACTGAACCCCTCATTGCCTCTGATGTGTGTCCCATCAGTGTATGCATGTGATAAAGCACTGATTAGTCTTTGTAGAGATATAGTAGAGGGCTCTATGAATGTGTTTATGGAAGTAAATGAGGGACAGATTGTAGTGAAAAGTGCTTTGAGTATCTTGATAAGATGGAAAGGCGCTATATAAGAACAGACCATTTACCATGTATCTACTGTGACAACACAACATTTTTTATTGCTCTGCCTTTGCAGCTCTCCACACTTCCATTTCTCCCTTTCTTGGCACAATCATGATGTCATTTAAAAGTTTTTAGTTCGCACAACCCCAGAAAGATACTGACCATGTTGTTTTAAGCATGTTTAAGAAAAGTTCCTACCAAATGTTGATGGACGAAAGTTTCATATCTTTATGCTGTCATCATGTTAATCTGTAGGCTTCACATTTTACACTACCATTTCTACTTTTTACCTTAGAATTGTTCCACGCCTAGTGCATTTTTAATAACAGCACAGTCTTGTCATTTTAAAGGTAATGTTCTGTTACTAATATCGTCAATGGCTTTTTACAGCTTTTATTTCATTGCAAAGTTGGTAAAAGAAAAAAGTCATTTTAAACATAAGGGTTGCAGACTTTTGCACTAGATAAAACTTCCATTAAGCCACATTTAATATGTGACAGGCTGCAACTACGCCTCACCTGCTGATAATGCAAAGTCAATAGCTAGCAATGTTCAACAACACTTGTTCATTTTGTAGCGCAATGCTGAATTCAACGACATACAGTAATAAAGTTGTCAAACATAAATATTTGTATTAACGATTTATTGTCCCTTTTCTTCCCTTCACCACTTTCTCACCTCCTTTTCCTCACCCTCTTTTCTGACTTGCAGGTGGTGTCCTTCAGTCAGATGTGCATCCTCCATCCTACACATGGCAGACAGGTGGAGACCGAAGGGGTGAAGGAGAGTACAACAACAAGAGATTTCAAGGCGCACTCTTGTAAAAAGAAAGAGGAGCTCTGGGATCAGTCCCCTGCTATTTTAAAGCTGCATTAGAGTCTACAAGTCTTCTTCAGCTTTGCAAGAAACAAGGTTGTTCTTCCTACATCTTGTGAGCCATTGGATGAATCCAAGTCAGAGCAATGTAAAGCCTTCACTGGCTTAAGACTGGGCCCCTGGGGCTGGTCTATGGGGGTATTTGTGCTAACCCTGCTGGATCTTCTGTTGGCTCTATCCTCCATGGTTGTCATTAGGTACTAATAAGCTGCTGCCTGAAAGGAAAGAGAGAATGTGCCTTTGGAGATGGACAAAACTGTACAGCTGTTATTCAGAGTCCCAGCAATCTAACAAATAATGTGTTGCCTTTTTAAAATAGTGTAACCCTTTGAAAGCTTCGAACATTTGAAAAGATTTCAGTTTTTAAAATATTTTTTGTCTTTTTACCAGTTCTTAATTATGATTATATTGTTTTTGTGACAGTGTTGTCTGTTAAAAATGTCTCCCTTCTTTTGCTCTGAAAAAAACTGACCACCATGGCAGCAGCCTATCGTGTAGTTGTGAGCAGTGTTAGCTGCTACAACAGTGCGGTGGTGGACCGACGCAGCCATTCCCAAGCCGTGCACTACTGCTCTGGGCCATGTGGGGTGCTGTCCCAAGGCCTAGACTGCACTGTTGCACATCGCGGAACTTGTTCTGAGCTTCTTGTTGCCTCTGATTCTGTGTACAATGACTTCAGCAGCTCACCCCTACACTCCTGTAACATGGTCACACAGCAACTTTCTAATCATAGTAAACTTTGTGTTACCATGGATACCATTCATAATGGTTGTCTAGAGAGGACAAGCAGCAGTTGCAATTTGTCTTCAGGGGAGGACAGCCCCACATGGCGTGGTAAAAAGACCCCCAGTGGTGCAGGATCTACTGGGAACCTGAGCTGCGCTGTGAGCCTTAAAGACATTACTGAAGAAGCCATTAACCTGGCCAGTGGCAAACTCAAAGAGTTTTCTTTTGACAAGCTGCGCCTGACCTCCTCTAATCATGTCACTCTCCGCAAAGGTCGTAAGGTCCGTCCAGACTCTTTTAGTCGACGGTCCACTGACCTGGACATCATCTATAGTCACATCAGCTCCAGTCTTACAACAAACACACCAGCTAACAGCATGACAAATGGCTTGGCTCCTTCTAATGATGAGAACCTTCCACCACTTGTGCTGGGGAAAGGAATGGGAATGGAAGAAGCAAAACTAAAGGGCAGCTCAGGCACGCTGTCAGCCAACATCAAAGTGGGTAGTGGCTCAACAAGCACCCTTTCAAGTATGGGGTCACTGAACCAGAGTCTGAACACAGTGGCCTCCTTGTACTGCAGCACCCTTGGAGAGGAGAACCTAATAGCCCGATTGCTGGAGAAGACACGAGCAGAAGCCACTGGAGTAACAGGGGGGGAGGACATTCGTGCATGTCTTGACATTCTGCTTAAATGTTCTGAAGACCTAAAGAAATGTACTGACATCATCAAACAGTGTATCAAACACAAAGCTGGTGACAATCCAGAGGATGGAGGAGCAAGTCCTGACAATGTTTATCGTGCTGTCATGACCCGACTTAGCTCCTACCTGAAGAGACTGCCTCTGGAACTAGAAGGGAGTGGAAGTTTGGGAGGCTGTGGACTGGGAGGTCAGGGTACACCTGGAAGCGGACACAGTGATTTGGCTGAACTGGTAAACACCCTTCACTCAATCCAGCAAGGACCTTTTTCTCCAATTTTTGGTAATGAGCAACCTCCCCGTTATGAAGATGTGGTGCAGTCACCTCCAGTTCCAAAGACTGTTTCACAATCTTCTACTCCTTCCTCGTCTTTTTCTTCATCCTTGTGTTCTAAATCAGATTTCATCTACACCAAACCAATCCAGAGTTCAGCTCAGCCTAAAGGTCCTCCACTCGCAAATGGATTACAGCATTCACATGCATCTTCTCTCACTCAACATACTCTTTCTCCACCATCAGTCACACATTCTTCTTGTAGTTCTTCTCCAACACACTCCCCATTCTCTCTTCGAAACTCACCAAGCCCATCTGACACACACAATCCCCCAGTATCCCCCATGGAGGCTCTTTATATTGAGGAGGAGGCAGATATGGAAAAGACTCCATATCATGTCTCGCTGCAAACACACGCTCCATCTAGAGAGGTGAGCACTATGTCTAACAAACATGAGACTACGTTGGAGCAACACCTGCACTTGTCACAGTCTAATACATGCCACAATTCTTCAAATAATTTGCCAGCCAGCTCTGACTACATTCCCTCTTGGCCTCAAACTGCCTCACTAACTGTCTTAACACCCAAAGCTATATCATGCAGGAACGATGACATTGATAAGCTGCTAATGGACTTGGAGAATCTGTCTCAGAGCATGAGCCACCCCAGAATCACAGAACCTCCTCTTCCAGCTAAAACCAGGAAGCGATTGGGAGGCCAAGAGACTAACATCAATGAGTCTTTAACTCACCTCAAAATGACACAGTTTCATGTTCAAAATCCATCCAACCACCAAAGTGTTAATGGTCTTAGCTCCAACACTCCCCTGGGTATTCCTCCTTCCCAAGGACAGAACAGTGAACATAGAGGGGCTGGAGATGAAGAAGATGGGGCACTTTTGTTAAGAATTCTTGAAAGCATCGAGAGTTTTGCCCAAGAGCTGGTGGATTCTGGGGCAGGGAGTACTGGAAGTGCTGAGAGGAAATGTGGAAAGGAGCGGGAAGTGATGAGATTATTGCAAGATACACTGACCACTACTGGTAGGGCTGAAACCCCTGAGAGTACAAACCCACCAGCTGGTTCTACTGTTCCCTTCAAATACACAGACATAGACCAGGCTGCAAAGACAAAATACACAGAGGAAAACACACCCGTGGTTTCACTAACAACAACACCAACACCTGCAGTACCTGGACCTGACTCTAATGTTGCAATAGAATCTGCACTTAAACCTACACTAGATTCCTCTCCTGATCTTCTTTCTTTGCCTAAACCAGTGCTAGATAATGTTACAGAAGCTTCTGCAGGTGAATCTGTCCCTGAAGCATATGTACCTACAAGCTTCCTGGAATCAACACAGTTAGATGGACCTTCATCTGTGGTCTCACCTGAAGCTCCGGCTTCTGTTGGTATTCAAGCTGCAGAAACCACAAAAGATAATGCCATTACGGTTGATGAACCTGCTACTATGGAATATGGTGGCACAACCCTTCTCATCCAGCAGACTCCAGAGGTGATCAGGGTAAGTAAAATGCACTTACAAATTCACAGTCAAATAGGTATCAGAGAAAAGCACAGACAATTACTTTAATTTACGGTCTATAGAGCACACCAGAATATAATCCACATCCATTAAATAAATAAAAAACTAACAATAACAACGTTGTACATATAAAAGCCACAGGTGCTTATGTTGTAACATGAGTGGCAGCACACAGCTATTGAGTGAGATGTACAGCTCTTGTTGTAGATCAAGAATCAATCACCAGATAATGTTTTATAGATTTTACTGTCCAACACACACAGATAGAGTGAACCCCACAGGTCTTCATGACAACTACCTCCCTCACTCATGGTTGCTCTACAGAATGACCTAACGCATGATAAACACTAACACATAATGAACACAAACTAACACAAACTAACACAATGAACACAAACTAAAACATAATGAACACCAACTACTGATAGGCTAACAAGAACAGACTAATCACTAAAATAATTATTTTAAACAGCTAATGAAAATGATTAACAATGAACATAAATTTTACCCATAATCCCTCCCTGATGCCATGTGACCAGCAGTCAACCACAATGGACCTCAGAATGCCACAATACGTACCAGTAACATGCACAAATACATACAGTAAAAACTTTTTTAACAGTGTCTGTAACACAGCTGGTTTAAAATAGACAAATACAATAAAAAACAGTAGCCTACCAGGAAGTCAAGGAAGAAGCAGGTAAAGATAATGGATGGATGGATGAAATCTTATGACTATGATCATTGCCTAGACATAAGTCCAGTGTGACCAGTCCTGCTTTAAGTTGTCCATGACCAAGCCACAATGGTGCATGCTGGTGCCATGTCATTGATCCACTGACACCATGCTTCAACAAGCTGTCATTACAATAATAACACCATGGTCTTGCTTTCCAAGTGTTGTGCTCAAAACTCTCCATGCTCTTATCACTGCTAATGAGACCCTATGTATTAATTTTCTCCTGAAGACCTCACCAAGACCCCACAAAGACCATTTATGTTCTGGTGATTGTCACATTGTAGCTGAGTGATGTTATTCTGTGTTAAAAGGGACTTTCATACAGGTTGTTTCAGCTTTGTCACTTTATACCAGCTCAGAGAAAAAAACTGGCTATGGATCAACTTCTCCCATTCTGCCTTGGTCACTTTATACATAATACCAAAACTGTTATGTGAAAAAAGACATGTTTAACTATAGTTGCATAAGTTTTGCCTTGTGTGACAAAATGTTGTCACTTTGACAGATACTTCCATACATGTCACACTGTAAAGTAGGTAATGTCTTTTGCCCTTCAAACTACAGTATTTTGAAGATTGTGGACAAAGGGTGGCGGTGGTGGTGTGGGGCTGTATGTGTGTTTATACATAAAATACAGACCTAACAAGGTTAAGTTGGTCCTCTGGAAGGATTCTTCTTGTTGAATTATTCAATTCAGCAAAAATAATTTGTGCAGAGGACCACCTTGTTAGATTTATCTACCTGGACTATTGAGTATGCATCAGTATAAAATACAGACAATACAATATATAATCTCAGAAACTAGTGTTGTCTCAGCAGTCCACCTACAGTACATCTCAATGATAAGGAACACTCTTTTGAGGATCAAAATGTTCATATTTTAGACAGAGAAGACAGATGGTTTGAGAGAGGTTGAAGAAAACCATTTATATAAAATGAGAAAAAACTAATTTAAACAGAGGAGGAGGTCTCAGATTTCCATCTTCAAAAACATATAATAGCTGCTTTGCCTTTGATGAGTGTGATTCCACTCAGTTCTTGTCTAATCCATTCTTCTCAGGTGTAGGTGAATTGTCACTGTGACTTGTTTTCCCACTCTGATTGTCAAAGCAAATTGGATGGTTTCTTGTAGCTCTGTCCAGCTTGCGCTGAATCCTCTGTCCCGCCAATAAAGACAGAAAGGTGTGGACCTTGTGGTCCACGGCACTGTTTTCTGGAGCTTACATACAGAACTAGAAACTAGAAGATGAAGAATAAAAAAAACTAACCCACATTCTACAACCATTGCATGGGATGTGGCAGTTCAGATATAGTTTGCAGTTATTACTGGCATACATGTCAACCCCTTCAGATGTTTACCTTTATACTGACCTTCACAAATCCATAAAATTCACCAAAAAAATCTGTACGTCTTGACATGTATGTGCTAGGCAGGTCATTTTTTCATCATCATTATCATCATCATCATCATCAGCAGCAGCAGCAGCAGCAGCAGCAGCAGCAGCAGCAGCAGCAGCAGCAGCAGCTTTATTTATAAAGCGCTTTAACACAGCCACAGCTGAAACAAAGTGCTTAACATCTGTTATACAATAAGATAAAAGAAAGCATAAAAACAGAACCACAAAACTAACACACAGTGAACTAAAAACTAAATTTAAAACACAATAAAATGACAAGTTAAACAGGTAAAATCAATACCAATAAAAAATGAAGTAAAATCAAGTCTCAGTTGGGTTGAAGGCCAATGAGTAGAGATGGGTTTTTAGATGGGTTTTAAAAATGGAAAGTGAGGGGGCCTGTCGAATGTGTAAAGGCAGAGCATTCCATAACTTAAGGCCGAGATACACTGAAGCAGACTCCGTATACGCGCGTATGCGCGCATATTTTGTGCGTATGTTAGATGTGCGTATGTATGATATACTTTCAGAAACTATCAGCTTTCAAACGCTCGCGTTCTCCTTGTTTTAATATGAGCAGCTGAGCACGGTGGGGACTCAACTGAGCTCGCTGATTGGTCACTTTGACACGCCTACTGAAATGATTGACAGATTTCAGTCAGCTCAAAGTGAAACCTATATGCAGCATGAGCAGCTCGCTGAAGACCGCGGCGGTGTTCATGCGGTGTTTCTACTATATATGTTATAAAAAGTTCTCTCAGAAATAAAAATAATAACAGGGAGTGCTTTTCCTGCAGCACACAGCCCACCAGGGAATATATAAAACATCGCGCACCCAGGTAGGACCTGAATTCATTCATTTCATTCATCGAGTGAACGGAGGAAGAAGCGGTTACTTGACTTTAGGCAAAAAAACAAAAGAAAAGGCCCGATCAGCGATAAAAAAGAGGAATTTATTTCATTTGTGTAACATACAAAACAGTCCGGCGCCGGGGAAGTTTAGGTCAGACACCGCGCATCGCGTATGCGAATCGCGTATGCGTAGTAAAAAAATACTTTTGCGCGTACTTGCCCTGAGGGGCTACGCGGGGCTACGCTTTTGCCACAGCGTACGTACGCTGCGTATTGGCGTATCGTGAGGACGCTCGAGTGTATCTCGCCCTTTAGGGCCACTAACAGAGAAGGCCCTGTCTCCTCGAAGCTTCCTCTTACTCTTTGGAATGACCAGGAGCAGCTGGTCAGCAGACATGAGTGACCAGGATGGAGTGTAATGGTGTAGAAGCTCTGTTAAATAAGGGGGGGGGCAAGGTGTTTAAGCTTAAAGGGGACCACACATTCAAAATTCACTTTTTACTGTTTTTTTACTCAACTTTGGGTATTTACTTCATAAAAAAACAGTCCAAAGGCCAAAAAAATGCACCCAGTGGTTTATTTACTCTAAGTAGATTTATTTTACTGTGATAATATAGGTTTCGTTTTTGAAATAAACTGGAAGTCAATCTCGCATGTTACGTCACAAGCGAGAGAGGACAACCCACCCCAACCTGAGTCCAGCCCCTCACCTAGCAACCCCATGTTAGGCTCAACCCACTTCTGTATTAAACACATGACTGTTGTTTTTCATGATTTCATCTCATCTTTTGTTTATATGTTATTAATTTCATGTGTACAGCACTTTGTTGCAGCTGTGGTTTTTTAAATGGCTTTATAAATAAAGTATAATTGTTATTTTTATGTTTTAGTTCAATTTTTAGTGTATTTGCGATCGCTCCCAACGCGCAGCCGGCAAAAATTAAACGAGCAGACCCCCGGCATAGGGACCGGTTGCGACGGGACCCTCTTCTGGCTTGATGGAGCGGAGCTTCAACTGTACAGCCTCGCTGCAGCCTTGCAGCAGCCTCGCAGCAGCGAGGACCTTCTCCTTACGGATTAATTTACGGGAGACACTTGGTGAACTTTGTGTGTGTCTTGACTGGAACAGCGATAACTCCCAAAATCTCCGCGTGCAACGAGCGGAGCTGGCGAACACCGGAAGAGGAACAAGCTAACATTAGCATCGGATTCGGGTGGTCTAATGCTAAAAGGAGCAGCAAATTGCGGCGCGCTCAGACGGGTTTCGGTAAGTTATCTTAAGCTAACACTAACAGTAAGTCAAATGAGTAATAAAAAAAGAGCTAATTTTAAAACAACAACACATTACAGATACTGGCTGTTACAGAGGGCGTAAACAGATCGTTGAAGGGCGTGGACTTCAGAACTTGTATCAGAAACCGGTCGTTCAAAACGAAAGTTAAAAATGGCAGAATTAAAAAGGGTATAATTAATTATCTAAGAATTATTTTGTGTATTAAAATGAATTAATATTGTCAAGATAGCACACAGACATAACATAAAATTTTTAAATACTTACATGTGGTCCCCTTTAAATAAATAATAACACTTGAACAATAATAAACAGTGTTAATGTTAGCGTGGGAGATATATAAAGTTATCTGAGCTAAATGAAGCTATCTGGACTCAAGTTACGTCATTTACTTGTTGATTAACATGTTTGTTTGTTTGTTTGTTTATTTATTCATTTCATTTCCATTAAAAAACAATACAATTTCAAGAGAGAAAACAATATAAAATACCTATAAAATGAAAGGCGGCAGAAGAAGAATAAAATCTTATCAATTCTGCCCCTTCTTAACAAAATCAATTCAAACAATCAATTCAAGCAATAATCACAAATAATACAACAAACCCCAAAACTTATCACAATTATTCTTTATATTTCCCTAATATTAAATAACTTAACTATATCTCATCAGCATTATATTCTTGATCTTTTTTCTTAAATACAAATAATGATTCCTCATTTTTAATATCATTATTTAAACCATTCCATAAATCAATCCCCCTCATTAAAGTAGACCTAATGTTGCGTATTATTAGAGTTGAAAATGAAGACACCAGGTTTATTTTTTATTTATTTATTCAGCACCACAAACTGTATGTCACACAAACACTGAGAATTAAACTGAACACTGCTCTGCTCTGTTTTAATTCTGGTCCCACGTTGTTCATCTGGCTCATTCAGGCTGTCACTCCTTTGATTAATGCAGCCTAAAACATTCAACGGATTGGGGAAAAGAAACGAGGAGAATTATAAATATATAATTCATCCAACATGACATCTCTCTTCGACATCCTCTTGGGCCAAGCCTCGGTCAGAACCGGTCCGCCTGGTGGAAGGAGAGCTTCTTGACCTTGCAGGAAAAAAAATAAAAACTCAGTATGTTGTTGTGTGATAGAAGTAAACACAAGCGAACATTATTAAGAACGTTGATTTACCTGCTATAAATCAGCTACTGATTATCACGGAGTAAAGTCCGACATAGTTGACTCGGTTCTGGTCCACTCAGCGTCTGGTGTGGAGCTGTTAGATGAAGTGGTCCCACTTGGTGTCAAATCTGTCGACTCATCCAAAATTCAGCTTTAATTTGTTGTTAAGTTGTTGTTAGCCTAACTTTTAGCCCCAGAGGAAATGAACGTGGCGAGGGAGCATGCATGCGTATTAGGTGAATGTCCAAAATTCATAGCGCTAACTACCATAATGACCTAGCATGGTAACTACAGCAGATTCGGGAGTGCGGGGTGGGGGGGCGTGGAGATTCCTGCGGATGCATGTAAACACAAAATTTGTCCATGTCAATGCGGATCTTTTCCTCTAATTAACTTAAGAAAAAAACCTACGTTTCCCCCCACCATGCCCGTGTAAATAGGGCCTACAACTGCAGAGATATCTCTTCTACTAACTCCAGTTAAGACTCTGGCAGCAGCATTTTGGATCAACTGAAGACTTTTTAAAGAAGTATTTGGACACCCAGATAATACACCATTTTAATAGTCCAGTCTAGACATGACAAATGCATGAACCAGTTTTTCTGCATCATTTTTAGAAAAGATGTTTCTAATTTTAGTGATATTACGCAGGTGGAAGAAGGTGGCTCTAGTAATGTTTTTCATGTGGGGGATAAAAGACATGTCCTGATCAAAAATAACATCAAGATTTTTAACATTAGAACTGGACGTCAGATTAATGCCATCCAAGGAGGGCGAAAGACTGAAAAATTCATTCTTAAGCTGCTCAGGTCCAAAACCCACAACCTCTGTCTTGTCTGTGTTCAAAAGCAGAAAATTTAGGGTCATCCAGTTTTTTTTGTCTTTAAGACATGCTTGTAGTAACTGATTAGATTCAATGGGTTTCATGGACAAATATAACTGTGTATCATCAGCATAACAATGAAAATGTATCCATGCTGTTTAATAATTTTGCCTAATGAAAGCATATACAGTATAAGGTAAAGGGTATTGGTCCCTGAGGAACTCTATGACTAACTTTGGTGTATGATGAAGATTCATTATTTAAATTTACAAATTGGAATCTATCAGATAAATATGATTTAAACCAATTTAGAGTTGTTCATGTAATTCCAATATCATAGTCAAGTCTCTGTAATAGAATATTATCAACTGTATTAAATGCAGCAGGTCTAACAGGACCAGTATAGACACAAGTCCATTGTCTGAGGTCATGAGAATATATCATTAGTGACTTTCACCAGTGCAGTTTCTGTGCTATGATGAGCTCTAAATCCTGACTGAAACTCTTCAAACAGATTATTTCTTTACAGATGATCACGCAACTGACCTGCAAAATATTTTCTCTAGAATTTTTGAGATTGAAGACAAATTAAGCAGATCCAAGACGTGATTATTAATTAAGGGATATACGTCTTTAAATAGCCTGGTTGGGATGGGATCTAGCAGACATGTGGATGGTTTGGATGAGGTTATTATTTTTGACAATTCAGAGAGCTCAACAGGACAAAAACAGTCCAAATATAAATCAGGTTTTAGTGACATTTTTATAAAGTTGTCTTGTCTGACACAGAACCAGAGGTGATACTAGGAATGTTGGTTTGATTTTTTTCCCCCCTAATTGAAATAATTTTATTTATTAAGAATCTCATGAAGTCATCACTGCTTATAGTTGCAAGGATACATGAATCAACAGAGATGGAATTTTTCATTAGACTAGCTATGGTACTGAAAAGGAACCTGGGGTTATTTTTATTCTCATCAATGAAGGATGAATAATATAAAGTTCTAGCTTTACAAAAAGCTTTTTTTGTACGTTAGCAGGCTATCTTTCCAAGACAAGTAAAATTGCTCAACTTTTTTTTTTTTCATTCAACCTTTATTTAGTCAGGTAAATCTTTTGAACCTCATGGGCTCATTTACGAAAGCGACCTGCTAAAACTAAAGAACAATGAACAGCAGTGATAGAATTTCATTAAACAATAAACAAACAAACAATAAACAATAGAAAACAAAAAGAGAGAAAAAAACAAAAGATTTTTTTTTTTTTTTTTTTTTAACAAAGTATCAAAAAACTAGCAAAACATTATAAGGTAGACGTATAAAATCAAAGACAGGAACAAATCTGCATTGGTTTTTGCCAGGATTCCAACAGATTCTGAAAACCATTTAGAGAAGTCAAGGTCGAGAGCTTCAGATCTTTTTGTAAGATATTCCATGAAGCAGGAGCAGAATAGGAGAAGGCCCTTTTTCCAAGTTCAGTCCTCACTGACGGAACACTGCAGGTAATCATGTCCTGAGAGCGCACACTGTAGCTGCACTCACGCAAAGACATGTAGGAGGAGATGTATGAGGGCAGCAGACCAAGAAGTGATTTAAAGATGAAAATGTACCAGTGGAAGAGTCTGCGTGAGGTTAATGATGTCCAGTTAACCAGTGAATACAGGGTGCAGTGGTGGGTACGATAATCACAACCAGTTATGAATCTTAGTGCACCATGATAGACAACATCCAACATCTGCAGGGTGCTTGTAGGAGCATTCATGTAGAGAATGTCACCGTAATCAATGGAGGGAAGGAAAGTCACAGATACAAGGCGTTTCCTAACATTCAGTGTTAGACATTATCTGTTTCTGAAAAAGAAACCCAGTTTAACTTTTAGTTTCTTCACTAGGTTTTCCACGTGGAGTTTAAAAGAGAGAACTTTAGTGGAGTGGTGTGTTTTAAAGTACGTACCTCAGAATTCAAAAAAAGGCGTTCAATACAAGTCCAAGTCCAGTTGATCCTGTATTGAACGCCTTTTTTGATTTCATCATGTCCTGGACGACTGAGAATCTTCACCAGCATACCTCAGAATTGAACCAAGGAGCTAATCTAATTCTAGTTCAGTTCTACTGAAGCTTGGAACTCCACACACTCCAGATATTATAGAATTGATAAAGCCTTCCGGATGGGAAGGGGAAACGTCTTCAGCTTTGTCTGGATGTCTGGACTCACTGTCGCCACAGTGTAGGCGGACCCACACAGTGTGTGGAGCAATATGAAAGTTTAATACAAGTTTTATTTGATAAGTGTTAACATCTGGAAACGTCTGGACATAATAAACGTCCGATTGTTTTGTTTTTAATTTTTCTGTTGTTTTTTGTGTAGTTCTTTTATTTTTTTTATTAATGTTGTCTCCACTTGATGTGGATTTTCAACAGCACAAAGTGATTTTTTTTATCGCCTATAACAGATAAGCACAAATTCTCAACTTGTTCCTTTTGTTCATTTTTATTCTACAGATTGGATTACTTCTTCTTCTTCTTCTTCTTCTTTCAGCTTTTCCCTTTTCAGGGGTTGCCACAGCGAGTCATCCTCCTCCACCTCACTCTGTCCTCTGCATCCTCTGTCCTCACTCCAACTACCTCCATGTCCTCTCTAACTGCATCCATATATCTCCTCTTTGGCCTTCCTCTGTGTCTTTTTCCTGGCAGCTGCATTTCTAACATCCTTCTACCAATATACCCACTGTCCCTCCTCTGGACATGTCCAAACCATCTCAGTCTGGCCTCCCTAACTTTATCTCCCAGTTGTTCAACATGTGCTGTACCTCTGATTATCTCATTCCTGATCTTATCCATCCTTGTCACTCCTAAGGAGAACCTCAGCATCTTCATTTCTGCACTTCCAGTTCTTTCTCCTGTCTTTTTGTCAATGACACTGTCTCCAGACCATACAACATAGCTGGTCTCACCACTGTCTTGTAAACTTTTCCTTTGACCTTTGCTGACACCTTTTTGTCACAAATCACTCCTGAAACTTTTCTCCATCCACTCCATCCTGCCTGGACTCTTTTTTTCACTTTTTTACCACATTCCCCATTTCCCCGGACAGTGGACCACGATTGGATTACGCTGTGCCTTTTTTTGCTCTGTTTACACTGTTTTCTCCTCACTTCAGTCCCACTGCTGTTTGTGTTAATTTACTGAGCTTTGTAACCTTCTGCCCTGTTGAGATGTAGGGCTCTTACTTATGAGGTTACCATGGCAGCAAGAACAGTAAGAACTGAACGTCCAACAAGCAACCATCATTACATTTGGCCATCAGTCTGTCTAAGCCTCTTTTTTTTACTGGTGTTGGTGTTTGCAGTGTTCTTCTGTCACCTTTAGTAAAGCAGGAAGTTCACCACCACTGCTCCTCCTGTCCTGTGATTGGTTGCTGTGATATTTTGGGAGTGTAACAGTTGTTGCTGTGTGCAGGGCAGAGAAACCTAATGAGGCATGCTGATTGGACCACAGCAGGAAGGGAATCGAGAGGGTGGGGCAGTTGGCACACCAAGTGTTAATGGTATCACTACCCCCCTCCACCTCTGGCAGAACTAGGTGTGAGGGAGGCCTAAATCTGTCTGCCCCTCAGTACTATGGCATCCTGCGAACAGACTCACTGTCGCCACAGTGTAGGCGGACCAGCAACACAGTGTGTGGAATGATATGAAAGTTTAATACAAGTTTTATTTGATAAGTGTTAACATCTATACAATTAGCATTTGGAGTCTGACCCATTCAAGATGGCCACACAAGCAAACTTAGCAAACACAAAAATGACTAGAGCTCAGTCAGTGTTACAGTGTTGAGCAAAAATGTGCTCCAAATACAAAACAATCAAGAACCGTTTTTATACTTTGCCAGTATCTATTGGAGTAGGCTGTGGTATCTCGATGGTCAGTGCTGCGGTCTGGTAATCCTGAGGTTGCGGGTTTGAATTATTGCAGTGGTTTATTATGTGGGTGCTCAAATACTTCTTTAAAATGTCTTCATTTAATCCAAAATGCTGCTGCCAGGGTCTTACCTGGAGTTAGTAGGAGAGATCATATCTCTCCAGTTTTAGCTTCTCTCCACTGGCTCCCTGTCAAATCCAGAATGGAATTCAAAATCATACTTCTAACCTACAAAGCTTTCAACAACCTAGCTCCATCTTATATTACATATCTTATTGTTCCATATTTTCCTAACAGAGCACTTCGCTTTCAGACTGCAGGTTTACTTGCGGTTCCTAGAGTTTCCAAAAGCAGAATGTCCAGTTTTAAGACTGGGCTTAAGACTTTACTTTTTATTAAATCCTATAGTTAGGGTTGGCTTGTTATGCTGCTATAGGCTTAGAATACTAGAGGACACATTGACATAATTTCCTTAAATGACTTGTTAAAATTGAATAGTTTTCATTTGATACTATTTCTATGTTAACATGTGATTCTCGACCTGCCATTGTGGATCTGTTCCTCCTTCCTGTTCCTTTCAATCCCAGCCAGTCGAAGCAGATGGCCACTTGTATTGAGTCTTGTTGTGTTAAAGGTTTCTGATGGGGATTTTAAGCCCCTGTTACCTTAATAAAAACCACACAAAGATAAACAAGAGAACAGTGTTAAATCAGACAAACAACCTTGCAAGGGGGAAGGGCTTTTAATGTCCTTTGAAACTTAGTTTTGGTCTCAAATACATTGTCCTGCACAATTCCAAATTGTACTGGACATGACAAGCTATTTAAACAAGAAGCAGGTGGAGTTTGACAAGCTCTGACGTCTTACAGATAAAACAAACAAGTCGTGTTTCTGATCCTACAAGAACATCTTATCCAGACATTGTCAAGGCTAGAAGACTGTCTTTTCTGTATCAGAGAAAAGCAAACAACATGTTTGTACTATCAAATATAAGTGTTAAAAGGGAACAGAGAATATTTGATATAAGTGAGCTGGGTTATAATTATTGGGTCAGAGTAATTAGTTTTAGATGATAAATATTGAACATCTCCATCATTTCATCCTCTTTATCATATATAAACTGATCATTATCAATCAGGTGAGCGGTGCGGAAAACAACCTCTGAGGCCGAATTTCTAATTAGAGGCAAAAACTCACACCACCGTCCCGTGCCCCCACAGTAACGCCCTGAACATGCAGAATCACCTTTTTTAGGATGGTTTGAGAGATTATAAAGTTTTGGAGAACTCTGTTGATTGTCATATTTCATGACTTATTTCAATGTTTGAGAGAAAGAAAGATTTTGAGGAGAATTTTGCAATGAGTATGGTCTCACTTTATGGCTTATGTCAAAAGTTTTAAAAGGAATAATATATTTAGCAGGGATTAGTCTAGTTACCCACAAAAACTAAGTTTTTCCAAAGAAATAGAACTTTTGAGAAGAAACATATATATATATATAAAGGAACTAATCTATTTGTGTTAAACAAATAAAAGAAATAAGCTATTTAATTGGTTTTAAAATAAAAAGAACCAATCTAATTTGTTTTAACCAAAGAACCAATCTAATTTGTTTTAACCAAAAAAAGAAAAGAACCAATCTAATTTGTTGTGTTAAACAATTAAATGGAACTTATACACTTTCAAAGATGTGGGAAATAATTCTCAAACACACAACAAAATAGCCCTTTATGGGCACAAAAATAAAATAAGTTTGAAACTTCTTTGATATCAACTATTGCCCAGGAAAGTAAAAACAACCGGTTTGAACTTAAAAAATGAAATAGATCAACCATTCTTCTTCACAGCATCCATCCCTTTTTTTTTTTTTTTTTTTTTTTGTTTTTGGTGTGGGAGGGTAAGTTCAGTGTCTTTCCTGGGGAGTGAGTGCC
>JBBPBX010047900.1:11167-25967 GCA_038048925.1 Garcialebias charrua | reverse complement strand
GCTCGATGCATTTAAGGAATTGCTCAGTGGCACTTTATTTTAGTTAGGCAAAATCATTTATTCACTAAAGAAAATCCAGAAAATGTCAAGCTTTTGTTCTTGCACATTATTGCCCCTGTGTGATTGTCATAAATCTGTTAAAGGTACAGGAGCTGTTGCTGACAGTCTTTTATACAACATTCTGACAGCCCTTCTTTTACAATAATGACACAGCCAAAAATGCTACCTAGATGATTTAATGTTTTAAAGTCCTGCATTCACTCACTTCACAAATATATCAGATGTCTACAGAGCCCTTTCTTACTGAGGCCAGCTCAAAGTGCCAAACACTGTAAGAGCAGAAGGAAATAATATTTAGTCTTTGCAGAGAAATGCACAGTTTGACATATTTTTAGTGAGTCTATCCACCCCAATGGTTAAAACATTTGGAATGTCACGAATTGGAAGGGAAAAAAAAGGGGGGGGGGGGAGAGACACACACACACACACACACACACAAGGAAAGTTACTGATGGTACCACATAATATGTAGCCTCTTTTCTAAATGTAACAATCATTATGAAAGTTGTAATTGGTTGTTACATTACTGAGAATTTGGTTGACAAATTGCTAATGCGATTGAAAATAATGCCTTGTACTCTAGGTAATTTAATGAGATCATATTTGGCTATAGCTGTCTTACAGACTGCAGGGCAATAGTATTCAGCACGAGAAAAAAAAACCATCTAATTAAGAGATGGCATCAAAACAGGTTAGTTTTGAAATGTCCCAACTAAGTTGAAAATTAGCTATTGGCTTAAACTGAGTGGACGAGCAAGTGCAATGTTTGTTCTTGGTGCAGGATTATGGGCTTTGACTTTTGTTTCTGAAAGCATTACATGTACAGATTGTTACACTGCATTGTCTACCGTTTCATTTGCTCTAACCTCTTGATCCTCACACTCTCTTTGCTGTTTTATTCTCTAGCTTGCCTTACTCAAGTACCCCCAGTGGTCCAGTCCATTTTCTGTATCAGCATTTATCTGCTGCACTCTGCTCTATATGCCCCTTTCTTCCCCACCCCCACCACGCTACGTGTGGTGCAGTCCACCCATTCACCAATCATGCAACAGCCTCAGTGGCCAAGCAATATATTCCCCATTCCATCTGTAGCTGGCACTCTTGCATCACATTTTCTGTTAGTCCTTTCCAAGTGCTTTTCCTCCCCGTCACTCTCTACACTGCTTTCCCTTCTTTTGGTAGCAATACCTAGTTTTTATTTGAGCTAAACTTAGAAAATGAAACATTATTCACATCATTCTTCTTTAGGTTTGTTTTTGTCTATTCTATAACTGGCATCTGTCACATTTTTTCTCCAGAAACAACTATTGTTAGTCACATTATCAAGCTACGGTATGTCACATTTCTTCACGCTCATCTCAGTTTTGTCATTATCATTACCATCACGTCATCTGCTCCTCTCTCTCTCTTTCTCTATGTCACCCCCTTTGTTTTTGATTGCGGCCAGCTCTTACGGTGTAATAACTTGATATTAATCAATCTTCCTCTTTGTATCTCTTAAACCTTATCTTTGGCCTCAACTTCACATCACTCCCCCGCCTCCTGCAGCTTTTTGAGCAGTGCCTGAATGTGTCTTGCTGTGCTTCCTCTTTCCAATGACTTCATGATTGCTAATGAAGCACACAGATGGGAAACATGATGTGGGGGAGGAAGGACCAGAGAAAAGTGTTTCCCATGGAGACAAGCCCTCCTCTGCCTGGCTAACTGATTGGCTGATTGATGACCCTGTAGCCATTTTGACCGATTAGGATGACAGAGCCTTTTATAGCACATTGCAGCTTAAATATAAAATCAGCTAGCTCAGTATACTTCATTACCCAATATTATGCTGCGGCAATAGACAAATGCTGTTATAACTTATTTGAGCATATAAAATGCAAAAATGTGCCAACATATATATTTTTTAAACATGTCACATAATTTAATGCTTGCTATTTTTATATACAGACCAAAAAACATGCATGTTAGGCTGATTGGTGACTCTAAATTGACCCTAGGTGTGAGTGAGAGAGTGGATGGTTGTTTGGTATGAGTGAGACCGGTCCCTCTTGTAAATGAGTCCCCGTGACTCAACGAGGCTAGCCTGTATAAATAAAGGTTGAATGAATGAATGAATATGTATAGATGCATTTCACCTAAATTCATGTATGGGGAAAAAAAAACTTTTTTGCTTACCGGTACCTGAAAAATATTCTCATATTTTACATTAGGTACAACTGGAAACGCGCATTTTGAAAACATAGCTATGTGCACCTAAGTAAACCACAAGAGCAGGAGACAAAAACAGCAGCCTAATGGCAAATGACAATCAAAATATTCAGTATAAATGGTTAAGCTTGAACTTCCAATTTATATTCTTTATTTCTTTGCTTCCTTTAGGTCATTCCCCACATTTCATGTCTTTTGCACAATACAGCTCTCCTTATTTTAGTCATTCTTGTTCTTTGTAACCCAAAAGACATGGCTGGCAGAAGAAAAACATGGACAAATTTCAGACTGACCACAAGCTGATCACGAGCTACCCGATTCTTGCAAGTGAAGACTGCCCGTTTTCTTATTCTTTTGGCTTTTCCCTGTTCAGGGGTTGCCACAGCATGTCATCCTCCACTATCTCACTCTGTCCTCACCCCAACTACCTCCATGTCTTCTCTAACTGCATACATATACTCTTTGGCCTTCCTCTTCATCTTTTTCATGGCAGCTGCATTTCTAACATCCTTTTAACACCCATTGTTACTCCTCTGGACATGTCCAAACCATCTCAGTCTGGCCTTTCACTTTTTTTTCTCAGTTGTTCTACCTGGGCTGTACCTTTGATTATCTTATTCATCTTATCCATCCTTGTCACCCCTAAGGAGGCTCTCTGCCCAAAGTCTAAAATATAAGTTAAATTGTAAATCCACTGAAATACTAGAACAGAATAGGCTATAGGGTATTATATACAGTCATGAGCACAACTACATGTATTATATTGATAAAGGACTGTTACATTTCTTTAAAAAAAGGCTAAATATATTTTTATGCACAACTTTATTTTGTCAAAATTCTTATGCGTTATATGTGTTAAGACGTATGCCAACATATGCCACCTCTTAGATGAAAGTTTCCATGCCTGCAAATGATTTTGCATGTAAAACGTTTTGTCTGTCTGATCTTTCTATTTTAATGAGTTTTAGACACAACAGTTGCACTGTGAGTTTCTAGGTTTTATACTCACTTCCCCCATAAAACTGGCTAATTTCACATTTTTTCCTAACTTTTAGATTTGTTCGCAACATGTTTTGATGGAAATAATTTAAATTGTTTATACAGCGTCATTAACAAAAATACCTAAATACATTTTTCATTAAAAAACTACATTTTGACTGATGAATGCCCAACAGCTTGAATCTCATGAAAATTACAATGAAATGTTGTGTTGCCAAGGCAGTATAAAAAGCACCTTTTCACCTTTTTTCCATGAATGGAAACCATATTTGTGCTATTTTTCTATAAAACGTGTGAAGTAACCCAGTGGGCTTGCATACTTTACACTGAGCTTCTACTTTAATATTACAATATTATAAAAGGTCATGTTATTTGATATTTGTCAATACATTCACAGAACTTTATTGCCCATTTTTGTCTAATCGGCCTCAAATGAATGAAATGCTATAGCAGTTATTGGGACTGTAAAGAAAATTAAACAAAAGCCTTGTATTCAATAGTGCAAGCTGTAGAGGTACTTGTAAAAAAGCTCAATCCACTTCTGCACTGTGATTCATTATGCAAGAGTCATTCAGCACACTTAGGGTTAAAGTATAGCTGCAGTGTGTTGCTGCAGTGTCTAAAGCATTCAACTGATTGTTACAGTATACTGCTGGAGAAGAAAAGGATAGGAATAAAACATTTCTCTAATGTTTTTGTTTTTCTTCCAAAAATCCTTTTTATTGCATTTATAACATTTGGCACAGTACAAATTCTTGGTGCTTTTACAAGATAAACCTGTAAAGATCGACACTGACCTTTTTTCGGTTTTTGTTAAAGAAAGTCTTCTCTGTATAAATATTCTTTCTTGCCGTTGCTTTCTTTGTAGCATGGTGTAAAAATCACACAGAATGCCCCATTTTAAAACAACTACCCTCATTTGTCAAAGTCAAGACAGCATCTCAAACAACTCATTATTTTAAATAGAAGTTACAAGTTAGAAAATAGTTTCAATTTCTTTTTAATATATGTTTCTCTATCACCAACCCATGGTAGTTTTATTTTGTCCGTATATATTTTTATTTATAAGCATGTACAACATTGAACCATCAGTCCTTTAAAGTTTGCACTCTGTACAAAAAAGTAGTTCTTGTTCTTTTTTTTGTTTTTGTGCATTCTATTGCATGGTTTTTTATATTCAAAAGAAAAAAGGGTGATGTGGAACAATTTGGTGGAACCTAAAGACATAGGGAAAAGAGTGAGATCCTCAAAACAGGTGGACTTTTTTAAATTTGGGTCTCCTGTACCTTCTCCTTAGTATGCGTTTTTATGACATAGGGCTCAGCCATTGCTGTAATAGTGCTGGGCAGGGTTCGAGGCAAAGAGCTTCCAACATTGTTTTCTGTCCATTTAGCTCCCTGCCCACTTGGTTTATAGGTGTTGTATTTGGGCTTTAAAGTGCTGTAGTCCACCTTATGAGGGCTGTAGTCCACTTTATGTGGACTGTAATCAACTTTAGGTCTTTGAGTGTGTGGACTAAAATCAGACTTAAAGGCGTTGTAATCCATTTTGTGGGGGCTGAATTCTGTTTGGAAGCCGCTGTAATCAGGTGCAGTATAATAGTCCTTTGATTTGTAGGTCATTTCTGTTTTCGGTCTCTGGGTACTGTAGTCTACTTTGGGTTTAGGTTGAGTGCTGTAGTCGGGTTTAAATGGGCTGTAATCAGGTTTACTTCTTGGGTGAGTTCCAAAGTCAGATTTGAACGGACTGTATTCAGCTTTAGGTTTATGTTGTGTGTTGTAGTCTGATTTTAACGGACTGTAGTCATGTTTAGATTTCGGTTGAGTGCTGTAGTCTCGCTTAAATGGGCTGAAGTCAGTTCTCTGTCTAGGATGAGTGCTGTAGTCTGATTTGAATGGGCTGTATTCTGATTTAGTTTTGTAAGTGCTGTAGTCCTGTCTAAATGGACTGCAGTCTGGCTTTGGTCTGTGATGGCTGAAATCTGGTGTTGATTTGTGTGTATTGTAATCTGCAATAGATTTGTGGCTACTGAAGTCCATATTTGGCTTGTATGTGGTGTATTCAGCCTTCGGCTTGTGTAGTGTAAAATCAGGCTGTGGCTTATATTCAGCCTTGGGTTTGTGAAAACTGTAGTCAGTCTTGTGGCTAATAAAGTCAAGTTTATGTATGCTGTTATGGTCCCGTATTTCAGGCAATGTTAGAGATGACTCTTGGGCTGCAGATGCTGGTGGTGGAAGGTCCTCTTCATCCACCTGAATAATCTCAACGGTGCGAGCAGCTGCCACTGTGCTCTTCTGCTGGTGGCGCTTTCTCAGTTTGTAAAAGGCAATTAGCATGACTGCAGCAAGCAGTGTTACAGCCACAAAGCAACCAATTATAATTTTAGTAGTCTTCATCACTTCATCCAAGCTAGGGCCAGACTTGCCTGGTTTGCCTTTGGCACCTTGAAGTCCTGGTGACACAGATGGCTTAGCTGCATTGGCTGGACTGTCAGTATTTTGCAGCAGCACTGTTGGTGTTGAGATGAACACAGGCCGAAAGACAGAAGGAGAGGCAGTTGTAGTTGTTGTCCCTAAGCTTACTCCCCCTCCTCCAGCAACTCCAGCACCTGCAGCAGCTATGGTTGTAGTTGTCTTAGGCTTGGGCATCTCAGTGGTTGGACCAAAGACTTCTACAGTCACTGTAGTAAAGTAACTCAAATTAGAAGTGTTTAGTTCAGCTGCACTTACATTGAGGTACGCTGAGGCATTAGAGTTTCCAGCTGCATTGGACACCATGCAGATATAAGTGCCAGTGTCTGATGCCAGCACATTTGAGAAGTTAAGTGTACCATCATTGAGAATTGATATTCTTGCATGGCTAGAGGCATGTGTCAAGATAATTCCAATGGGTAGGAGCCAACGAACTGAAGACATTGGAGCTGTGCGGCAACGAAGCTCAGCCACTCTCCCTGCTGAGATGTTTAAGTCCCGTGGTGCATCAGCAATGAATGGTGCAGAGCATTGTACTGCAGCTCCCTCACCACGGTCCACTTCAACTAGCTGTCGACCTCTCATCGTGACAGGTGAGTGGCAGCGTCCACAGCAAGTTGAGTTTGTAGGGATGTACTCTCTTAGCCAACGTGCTAACCAAACAGCCTCACAGCCACAGTTCCAAGGATTGTGATGAAGGTGAAGTTCCACTAGGTACCTGAGCGGGGAGAACAGATCGTGTGGCACAGCGCTCAGATTATTATGGGCAAGATTAAGCTCCACCAGTGTAGATAAACCATCAAAAGCATTGCGCTCAATCACGGTGATTTGTGAGTTCATCACCCATAGCTTTTTAAGAGAAAGTAGACCTGTAAAGGAGCCTGGTTTTATCACTGTGAACAGATTTTCTGAAATCTCGAGCTCTTCCAGGCCCTTTAGGGGACTCAGGTTTGGCATATCACCTTTTATGTTACACATTCCCAGGTTTAGGTACTTGAGGTTTTGCAGGCCCTCAAAAGCTCCCTCTGAGATATACTCTAGTTTCCTTAATTCTCCCAAGTCCAGTCGCATGAGTGATGGCACCCGATTGAAGGCATAAGATGGAATACTCTCAATGGGGTTGTTCCTCAGCCAGAGTTCTCTTAGTTTAGACAAGTACTCAAAAGCTCCACTAGGCACAACTGTCAACCGGTTGTCAAACAGCTCCAATGTGTTGAGGCTTGTCAGTCCATTGAACGCGCCCACCTCAATCTGCCTTATGGCATTTCGCCCAAGTTGAAGCACCTCAAGGTGGTGCAGATGGCGGAACGAGTCAGCCTGCACCGCCTCAATGGCGTTTTCCATTAGATTGAGGTGTCGCGTGTTTGCAGGAATTCCAGGGGGCACTCGTGTTAGACCCCGTCGAGTACACACCACTTTCCCCTGCTGATTACTACAGGAACACTGGGGTGGACAGCCCTGAGGTCCTAAAGAGACTGCCGCCCCCGCCAAGGCCAGGGAGGCACTGCTCCACGCTCGCGCCATCAGGAAGACTACACAGAGCAGGGCGGCTTTCCTGGCACGATGCACAGCTACCCGCCCCAGGAGACTCATGATGTGGCACATTCATAATTCAGCATCATCTGGGGGGGAGGTTGGAGATGTTTGGGGCAGATGTTTTGTGGATTTGGGAACAAAAATAGTTTCTGGATGTCGGATAATGCTGATAAGGGGATCAGTGTACAGTATTAAGGAAACTAAATAGGATAGAAAAAATGACAAAACTTGATTTGTACTCAAGTAGTGTTTGTAGTTCCATGAACTGTCAGGGGTAAAAAGACAAAGGTTGGGCAGGGCTGTTTTTTTGATTCATGTATGAAAAAGTCATGATGTTAAATTAAGCAAATCAAATAGTATTGAAACACCGAGGGAAGTGTTGCATGTTAGAAATTAATAGAAACGGGGGTTGAAACACTAGACACCTACCTCAAGTTATTATTACAGGTCCTTGAACTGAGATATATAGCTTCCCTCCTTTTGCAATCAGACAGAGCTGTGGCTGTCACATCGGATGCAATTATATCCAAGAGCAGCAGCAGATAACTTTTTTTTTTAACCGTCTTTGTTAAAATGGGTATCGATGCCAAAGAGCTTAATCAAGTTGAGCCCTTTTTGTAAATCCATACATCCATAGAGTAAGATTTGAAGGCCTTTTGTGAGCGTTTTTTTTTTTTCCTTTCTTCCCGTCTGTGCTGATACAAAGAAGAGAAAAAAGTAAAAGGAGACAGCAGAAAGGAATCCAGTCAGGCTCCCAAAGCGGTGGTGCTCCCTTGCTTGCTTCTTGCTGTTGGCTCCTCTTCTCTTGCTTGTCCTTGGAATCCGACAGTTGATCCCCCTCTTAGACACCTTACCCAAGTCTCCATAGTACAAGCGACCACAGAAACACACATGCACAATTTTTTTGTGCACTAAAGCCAAAAAAAAAAAAAAAGTAGCAGTTGATCGCAGAAGGTTAAATGGAAATTCCACAGTCCATTCCAGGTTTTTTTTTTTCCTTTTTGTTTGCAGTGGTTAGGAGGGTATGTTATCGAGCTGTGAGAAAATGTTCAAAATAGACATTCCCCCTTCTCTGTATTCCTCTGTCCACTTTTTAGGGCTCAATCAGTTGGTCGGTTTGACAGTCTTGACAGCCCTTTTTTTCTTCTTTTGCACTCGTCTCCTTTCTTCTTCTTAATAGTGCTGTTGTCTCCTCTTGATTTTTGTAATACTTTTTCCCTCGGATGCGGTTGGCAGGGTTTGAAAAGGCTTGGCGACACACGCTGCTTTCATTAGCTTATTAGTCCTTTTAACCAGCCACACGCTCCAACCTCGACAGCCACGGTTGCGACAGCAGCAATTGCAGACGAACACGCACCATCCTTGTAAAACACAGCAGCAGTAGCGAGCACACGCAGAAGCATCTGCTGTCTGCCTCCCGTGCACTTCCCAATAATCCGTCAATTTCTTCAGGAGGAGAGTTGGGTGGGGGTGCTTGGAGAAGTGGGGTTGTTGTAGCTGCGTTGATCGAGGTAGGTTAGAGGGAGAAGGAATGAAGCACAGTTTTTTCCCTCTCCAGCTTGTTTCTTCTTATTTCCAGTTCTTTTCCCCCCTTCCCCTTGTTTTGGTGATCAGCACCCCCTTATTAATGCGGCGTCTATCTGAGGAAAGAAGCAGAGCAGAGGAGGCAAGCGCTGGGCAAGCGCGGCTTACAGGCGTGACGTTAACAGCAGCGTCGATGTGGAAAGGATCCGTTGTAGCAGCAAAAGAGAGAGTGCGCTCTCTCTCTCATGCTCACTTGCCCTCTCTCTCTCTCCATACCTCTATCTTTCTTTCTCTCCCTCTCCCTCCTGCTTTCTGCAGTGTCCTGAGGTAGTTGTGTGCGCTCAAAGCACTCAACCTTTTTAGAGATCTACCTCTTCAAGAACCAGTTTGCTCCTGCTATCCTCCTCTTCCTTTTTTCCAGTCTCTTGTTCTGTGGGTTTCAGGGGCTTTTTTGGCTTAAGGGAATAGACAGGCTGCCCAAGCAAAAGGCAGAGATGGACTGTGGCATTCCCACAGCAACCAGATTTTAACCCCCTCATGCCCACAAATAATCAAACTATTTAAACGAGTGTGGCAAAGCTTTCCAGCACTGCTTTGGTGGCAAAGGCACACAAATGAGGACTCTTTCTCGCTTTTTGTCTTGCCTAAAGTGCCATTTTTTCCCCTGCTTTTTGTCGCTTTAGATTTTTTAATTTTACTTCACCTCTTTTTGCATTGTCCTTTCGTGGAAAATACAGGAACATGAATGGACTGCTGACGCATTCTGCTCGGAGCAGTGCTTTGGTTTGATGCAGTGGGTTATATGCATTAACTTCCCCCACCCACCCCCACTCTTCACTGTCTTTCCTCCTATGCTCACTCTTTGTCCGTCACTGTCACTCTACTCACCCTACCTCTCTTGCTGATTGTCCTTGTATACATACAGTTAGATATGTAAGCTTACATTTGCTCCTTTTTTGTTCACAAACTGTTTTACTTTTTAGTGTGCTTTTTCTTGTGTGTCATAACAGTGGAAATAAACGTTTCTGATGATTTAACTAGGTTACGTTTAAAACATTACTGATTGTATTTGTGTTTTAAAAGTTAGCCTGTTCAGGTAAATAAGATTTCAACAATGTCTTGAAATATAAAGTGGAGTGGACTAAGATCTACAGCTCCATGTCCTTTTCCAACATGTCTTTGACCATTGTTAGGGCACTCTAACCAGGAAATCTTTAACCCTCAGTTTGAACATAAAAACTGTCGCTCCAGGAAGCACACAACCATAAAGGTCATGAAAAAAGGGAAACAGGAAAAATACATTTTTACCTCCTTACCAAAGAGAGGCAAAACAACGGGACCCAGTTGTCCCATCATCCCTCCATCTCAAATGATTTGTGCAATCCTCATGTCCAATAAACTAGGTAGCAGTGTGGGTAATTGATGGTTGGTAAAGGTACTTGTGACAATGCTGCTAGGTGTTTGTGTTTGAGTTGGAGAGGAAGTGTGTAAGAGAGAGAGAGAGCGAGAGAGACAGCGGGGAAAGAGAGAAAGCACACCGGCTAGGCTAGTAAAGGTCACACTGCCTATAGCACAGTACGTTATTCCCACTGGCACAGGAGTATAGAGCCAACTCCTATATTATACACACAAAGACTTTCTCCTTGACTTCACAGCAGTTGAATACGAATAGGCTTCAATGAAGCACATGTAAGCATGAGGTGGCAGTCACAGGAGTATAGGAGAGATTTTTCTGAGTAACATAATGACATTTCCTTTCCACAAGGAGTCCAGAGCATCACAGCCATGAGAAGAATATCATTTTAAGAGAAGGTAATCAAAGTTTTGTTTTTAGTGGAAGTTGCTTGTTTTGGGGTATAAGATGACAGATGTTAAAATTGTGCTCTTTTTCATTTTTGGAGTGTAGGTCTCATGTTGTCTTGTTAAAAATCTACTAAGAATCTTTTCTTTATAGCAAAGCAATTTTATCTCTTTCTGAAAGCCCTAACATGAATACTGCTTGTGAATGATGAAAATTGCAAACCCATTTTGTCACTATATCTGTGTCACTGATGCAAAAGCTTCCCATAGGTTAATCACTAAACATATTACCAATAACATTTTTTAGTTTGATTTTTAGTTTGCCCAATTTGACAATATTACTTTTGACACAATTTGCAACACCTTTCCCATGGATTTTGCAGATTTCTCATACAGGACTTCTCATCCTCTTTCTTTGCCCAACTTTTCAAAACTGTAGGTTTTTACCACCATTAAGTTTTATATATACCGGTACATGTAGTACACTTTTTCCAAGTCCTATAAATGCATATACAGTAAATTTGATTTAAATTGTAACAAATTAGAGGCTTTTCTTTTACTAAAGCTACAGTACGTTGCACGGTTTTAAATGTGAACTTAAAGGAAACGTTAATGGTATAATTTTAACATGCATACATACATGTTACAGTATACGGTGTAAAAAAAAAGTATACTTAAAATTTGATATTGCAGGTAGTTTAAAATATTTTAAAATATGAACTAAAATTTGCATATAAAAATATCCCTTTCAGACATTGTTGAACTTGTGCACACTTCACACCTCTTCTATGATGCATTCTGGTTGAAGCTTAAACATGAATTTGCTTCATAATTTTTAACCATTTTGATTTTAATATTTTCATAGTGTGTTGTTATTATTATTTACTTTTTTTTACCAGTCAAATCCCAGTGAGTTCACATCTTTTGTAAGTGAGGCCTGGGTCTGAAGGCATCCTAATCATGCATATTTTTGGACTGGGAGGAAACTGGAAAACCTGGCAAACACCCACGCAAACAAAAGGAGAACATGCAAAGTCCACATAAAGACCCCTGGCCCAACCTGGGACAGGGACCCAGGACCTTCTTGCTGTGAGACAACATTGGTAACCACTACCGGTAATCTATGCTGCCCATATCTTTAGTTTTTGGAGAAAGTTTAACTTCCACTTGACGAGAATTGTGCTGTCCTGACAGAACTTCTAGAATCTTTGGTCGGTGATAACTTGATAAGCTGTCGGACTTGTAATGTTTTTGCCATCATGCCAGTCCCATTCTCCTGCTGTTTGACTCCTGCCCTCACTGCTTCTCCTTTAGCTTTATGAAGCCAACCCCTGCACCACTCCAGCAGAGCACTAGGGATTCTTTGGGGTGCTGCACACAACCTACTTTGGTGTGGCCTGTCCATCAGCATATGCAGAGGGTATATGCAGTCAGTACAGAACCCATCCCCTGCGGTGAGCGCTAGCAAATCTGGGCTGTGGCCAGTCACATGTAGGTCAGCAGCTTGTGTCTATAAGTGTGCTACATGTCAGTAGTTCCATTTGGATAAATGGCCTGCAGTAGAATCTTGCAGCAATGACGATTGGATGAAATGTGCAGTTCATTGATAGATCTGATGATCTCATCAACACAATGAAAAATGTATACTACAGGTCTAGTGGTTATCTACATGGTAGTCTTAGATGACAAGGAAAAGGCTTCAGGCTTGTCATGTGCCTTGTGAGCAATTACACATTTTAATGCATGTGTGTATGCAAGCATGTCCTTTGAGTAGTGATGTCCCAGATTATGGGGGGACACCAACTCCAGAATCTCTGAAGGTCACCGTAACACCCCTAAGCAGTTTATTTTAAAGTTGACCTTGAGGAAACAAGTGTGGTACAAGAGTTTCCCATTTTTTTGTTTCGGACATCAGTAATTAATACTGAAACAGATATGTCGAACACACACACAAACCCAGACAAAGTAACATATTCCTGGTAAAGATTTATAGTGCTTGTTGGGAATTTTTTTTTTATCCTTTATATGATCTCTCACACATGCACTAGTCTTGTGCCAGCAAATCAAAGGATTATAATAGGCAATAGGGTGTATTAGTGAGTTCCATCTGGCAGGGTAGAATGAATAGTTGTTTCAATGAGATACCTGTTAAGTCTCTCCTGTTTAGTTTGACCTTGTGCAGCCTCCACTCAATACACCATACTTACAGTAATAACTTTTAGCACCACCCTTCTTGGAACACATAATCTTTTCAGAAATGCAACTCGAGTTGCCTTACAACAACTGGAGTCCATGATAATAAATTGCACCTATTTCAGTTTATAATCAAGACATTTATTTGCCTATTATTATTATTTTTTACCTTTTGCAAACTTGCGTTTGTAACACCGTGCATGTGTTGTTGTGACAATTCAGAATGTATTTTGTGATGATATTGTCCGAAAAGAGAATTCCCTTACATTAATACATTGTCATGTATGGAAAAGAGGTATTATCCATACGTGCTCTATAATTAAACAAAAAATTGGAGTTTTCTACTTCCAATTTCATTGTACGGTATGTAATGCATCCACTTGCAGATTTAAGACATTTTTCTCATCATGCTTTTAACACAATATAACTTGAAGTCACCAAAATACTGTCTGAAAAGTAAGTTCAAGTTCAAGATTCATTGTCATGCGCATCACGTGTGGTGCATGAGGTGGAACGAAATTGTGCACTCAAGGTTCCAGTTACACCCAAAAATAGCAAACATATAGAGTATAAAAAGAAACAGTATACTGTATAAGGATCTAAGATATATGCTAAAGAAACGCTAAACAATATGGTAAAAGGTCTAAGATGTATTTAAAACAATAAGTAATAACATACTCGGTAATAAAATACTCATAACATTAATTATTTTTAAGGTTTATTTTTAGCATGAAAAACACTACATGAAGAATTCAAGTTCTCAGCTGATTGCAAACATACTCTGGATGTGTGGATGAAATTGGGACTGGTCAAGCTGAACGTTGTCCAGTACTGGTTGCCTGTTGAGCAATTGGTCCATCTCTAGAACAGTCTCCTGACAAATCCAAGAGACGCCTGTACAGCCATTGGTATTTACAAGTGTGCAATGTAAAGTGTGTCAGTGTTTCTTGTTTTTACCTACCTCTTTGTTTGGTCTTGTTACTTTCCTCACCTTTTTTTAAATTTATGTCTGGCCTGCCTTAATGGCTCTTAAGTTTTGTTTACATGCTTATATTATCTTGTAAACTAACTTGTGTGACAGGCTATTGTTTTTGAAATGAAGACAATATTCGATCATGGCAACTAAAGGCCGGGGCAGAGCTCCGCGCTGTTGCCAGCGCCGCGCCACGCCGTGTGAGCGCGGTGCGAGCGCCGCTGCACAAGCCTGCGAACGCGCCAAGCTCAAATTTTACGATCGCTCACGCGCGCGCGTTGTCTCACAATAAACTGCCCGGTCGCGGACTGTTTTGTATGTTACACAAATTTATTAAATATCCCTTCTTCATCGCTGATCGGACTTTTCTTTTGTTTTTTTGCCAAAAGTCAAGTGATCGCTTGAAGCGGTCACCATTCAGTTCCTCCTCCGATGAGGAGGAATGAATGAACTTGTCACAAGTGAACTAAACTTATGTCCAACGTGGATGCGCCAGCTTCTAAATATTTCCTGGTGTGCTTTTCTGCTGTGTGGGCTGAAGGACCAGCGCTCCCTGTTTTAATTGTATTTTAAAAAACTTTTTATGAACATATAAACACAGAAAACCGCTGCACAGCCCTCTGCCTTTTCTTCTCACAGACCCGACATTCTTCTCAGACCCGACCTGTCAATCAAATCAGTAGGCTGTCAGCAAATGACCGATCAGCTACCTCAATTTGTCCCGTAGCTAAACGCTCCGCCCTGCTTCTGCTCAAATGACATCAAGTATTTGGAGCGAAAACATTGGAGCCACACGCTGCTTCACACTGAGCTCTGCTGTGAACCCCCCATGCACAGCGCACGTGCGTGGCGCGGGGCTCGGTCCAGCGCGGAGCTCTGCGCCGGCCTTAAAGGTACCGTACACTAAAGATGAACATGTTTGTTCCTCTCACCTCTACCATGCTTTTATTCAACCTCTCTGAGCTAGACTAGCAGCCATTGTCTCCAGACTAATGGGCTTCATTATAATGAACTGTGTTTGTACTGGCTGCCAGAG
>JBBPBX010047899.1:0-25968 GCA_038048925.1 Garcialebias charrua | reverse complement strand
TTATCATTAAATCTAGAAAAAACTAATTACATGATATTCAGTAATAAAAAGAAAACTGTTGATGTTCCACTCAAAATTGAGGGTGTTGAGATTTGTAGAGTGAGTGAGGTGAAGTTTTTGGGTGTTATTATTGATGACAAACTGACATGGAAACAACACATAAATTCTGTAAGAATAAAAATAGCTAAATCGATTGCAGTACTATACAAGGTCAGAGACCTATTGAATGATAAAGCTCTGTATTTGTTGTATAACACAATCATTGTTCCACACTTAATCTATTGTATTGATGTTTGGGGGAAAGCGTGTAAAACAATCACAAAGCCTATTTTTGTATTACAGAAAAGAGCTGTAAGAATTATCACTAGAAAACATTACTGTCATCCATCCAGTACATTATTTTATCAACTGAAATTATTGAAATTCCATGATTTGGTTGATTATAATATTTTATCAATTATGTATAGGGCTCAAAATAACGATTTACCTTTAAATATCCAAATGAATTTTGTTAAAAGACAAAGTTGTTATAATCTTAAGGGGACAGAGATGTTTGTAAAACCACAATTCAGAACTAGTTTGAAGGGACGTTCTACCTCAATCCAGGGAATTAGATTATGGAATGGCTTGGAGAATGTAGTTAAAAATGCCAAGTCACTGTTTACATTTAAGAAAATGATCAAAAGGAATTTGTTGAAAAAATATATATGAATTAGCATAATGTGTATTGTATCAATTATTAGTTATGTATTAGTATTAGAAAATTAGAAAGAGTTAGTCATTTTGTACTGCTGGTGAAAGATTATTATTGTTTAATCTGATTGTTTGAAAAAAGGGGCAGATATAATAAGATTTATTCTTCTTTCTGCTACCTTTCATTTTTTTTACATTGTGTACGTATCATTAATGGGATTGTCTTGTATTGTATTTCTTTTGTAAAAAAAAAATGAACAAATTTAATAAACATAAACATAAACGTGATTTAGCAGCCATGAAACTGGCTCTTGTTTTATGCCGTCTCTTCATCAATTGAAACAGGTGGAGCAGAGGGACGATTAAGAGTTGGTGATCTTGAGCTCCATTGTTCGCCCTCATTCAGGTGAGTAAACCTGCAGGGGAGGAAAAGTCAAGTCAAATTTATTTATAAAGCACATTTAAAAACAGCAGTTGTTACCAAAGTGCTTAACAATATTAAAAACAATGGCAGTAATTTAAAGAAAACAATTTTTTATTTAAAGCATCAAAGGAAAACACAAAACAACAAATCAAATCACACTGGGTTAAAAGTCAGTGAAAACAGATGTTTTTAAAAGTGAATTAAAAACAGGAAGGGAAGTGGCCTGTCGAACATTGGGGGCAGATTGTTCCAAAATTTTTCGAGAAGCTATCTTTCCACCAGGCGGACCAGTTATGAACGAGGTTTGGCCCAAGTACCGTAATTTCCGGAATATAGGTTGCAGCTTTTTATCATTTTTGCATGCCCTGTGACCTATATTCAGGTGCAACCTATTTATGGCTTTTTATAAAATAAGCTGATTTGTAATCATTTATTAACAAAAATTTAACTGAGACACACTCTTACAATAATGTCAGCTAACAAATATTTTTTTTAGGTGTTTATCCTGCTAAAATTATTCATTTATTAAAGAAAAGTTCAGCTCAGACACATATTTGCTATAATTTTTATCAAACAAACAATTGTTTTTAAGTGTTAATCTTCTTAAAAGCCTTGCTGTGCGCTCCTGTGGCAGACATTTGCAGCAGAGCTAAACACGGTCCACATTTTGACGTAGGTGCGACCTATATATGGATTTTTTCAAAATTTGGCAATAATTGGACAGTGCGACCTATATTCAGGTGCGACCTATATATGGATTTTCTCAATTTTTTGGCAATAATGGTACAGTGTGACCTATACAGGTAGTCCCCGACTTACGAGCGCTCTGACCTACGAGCATCCGGACTTACGAGCTGGCGAACGAGAAGTAAATTTGTAAAAAATACAGCACTTTTTTGTGTTTTTAGATGAAAGTGTGTTAGCTAACCGTTTGGAAACACGTTTCCGACCATGTTTATGAACTAATATGAATGTTTTTGATGAAAAACGAGTGTTCGTAGTAGCGCTAGCATAAATGTTCCAACTTACGAGCGAAAATCCGGACTTACGAGAACACGTGCTTCGTGTTCCAACTTACGAATTTTCGTGTTACGAGCAACTCGCAGGAACGGAACTCGCTCGTAAGTCGGGGACTACCTGTATTCAGGTGCAACCTATATTCCAGAAAATACGGTACCTACTTTAGGAGGATGTCGACGAGAGAAATGTCATGTTGGATGAATGATATATTTATAATTCTCGTTTCTTTTCCCCAATCCATTGAATGTTTTAAGCTGCATTATGCAAAGGAGTGACAGCCTGAACGAGCCAGATGAACGTGAGACTACATTTTGTTTCTTTACATTACCAAAACCTCTTTACTTGATACATTTTATGTATCCTTGCATGAAAGTACCATATTATGACTTTAGAAAGTGGCTGCTCAGCTAAAATGTATTTACCGGTACATGGGGTCTGGTCTCATGTGACTTGGTGGACAAGCCCCCCTAGTGGTCTGCTGAACTTTTGATTTTTTTTTAGTTTGCAGCATCTTATTCACAGTTGTTTATTGTGTTTTTAGTATTTGCAGCATTTTTTCTTTGTTTTCATTTTTGGGTTCTGTGTTTCTTAATCTATTTTCTGTGATTTCAGATTTCGTCTGCTGCTTATTTTTTTTGGTTGTTTATTTTGGAGTTTGCATGACTTATGACGTGTTTGCGGTGCATATTAACTCTTTGCAGCTTGTTTGCACCTGTCCCTCACTGTGGAGGCAGGACTACTCAGTGACTAGTCGTGAAAGACGTACCTCTTCTGAGGTAAATTGAACTAGATTAATAGAAGCTCTAATAAAAAAGTGAACCATCATCTAGTGGTCAAATATAAAAATCAAAAGTTTGGTAACAAAGGTACAAAGAAAAAAATATTGCTGAAAGGAATGTGTTATTTTATATGAGATGAGATTAAAAAAGACAAAGCAAGGGTTATTATTCACAGCTAAACTGCTTTCATCTGGTGTGGATTTTCATGTGTTTGTTTAAATCTGACTTCTGTCCAAACCTGCGTCCACAAAGATCACAAGCAAATGCTTTCTGTCCTGTGTGGACTATCATGTGTTTGTTTAAACTTGACTTCTGTCCAAACCTGCGTCCACAAAGATCACAAGCAAATGCTTTCTGTCCTGTGTGGACTATCATGTGTCTGTTTAAACCTGACTTCAGTCCAAACCTGCGTCCACAAAGATCACAAGCAAATGCTTTCTGTCCTGTGTGGACTATCATGTGTCTGTTTAAATGTGACTTCAGTCCAAACCTGCATCCACAAAGATCACAAGCAAATGCTTTCTGTCCTGTGTGGACTGTTTTCTTTCCTGTGTGGACTATCATGTGTTTGTTTAAACCTGACTTCAGTCCAAACCTGCGTCCACAAAGATCACAAGCAAATTCTTTCTGTCCTGTGTGGACTATCATGTGTTTGTTTAAATCTACCTTCATTCCAAACATGCGTCCACAAACATCACAACCAAATGTTTTCTGTCCTGTGTGGACTATCATGTGTCTGTTTAAATTTGACTTCTGTCCAAACCTGCGTCCACAAAGATCACAAGCAAATGCTTTCTGTCCTGTGTGGACTATCATGTGTGTGTTTAAAGTTGACTTCTGTCCAAACCTGCGTCCACAAAGATCACAAGCAAATGTTTTCTGTCCTGTGTGGACTATCATGTGTTTGTTTAAATTTGACTTCTGTCCAAACCTGCGTCCACAAAGATCACAAGCAAATGTTTTCTGTCCTGTGTGGACTATCATGTGTCTGTTTAAACCTGACTTCAGTCCAAACCTGCGTCCACAAAGATCACAAGCAAATGCTTTTCTGTCCTGTGTGGACTATCATGTGTTTGTTTAAATATGACTTCAGTCCAAACCTGCGTCCACAAAGATCACAAGC
Source organism: Garcialebias charrua (assembly GCA_038048925.1). Classification (NCBI taxonomy): domain Eukaryota; kingdom Metazoa; phylum Chordata; class Actinopteri; order Cyprinodontiformes; family Rivulidae; genus Garcialebias; species Garcialebias charrua. Next base: position 21,929 of record JBBPBX010047899.1, on the reverse strand, counting down.
AAATGCTTTCTGTCCTGTGTGGACTATCATGTGTCTGTTTAAAATTGACTTCAGTCCAAACCTGCGTCCACAAAGATCACAAGCAAATGCTTTCTGTCCTGTGTGGACTATCATGTGTCTGTTTAAAATTGACTTCAGTCCAAACCTGCGTCCACAAAGATCACAAGCAAATGCTTTCTGTCCTGTGTGGACTATCATGTGTTTGTTTAAATATGCCTTCATTCCAAACCTGCGTCCACAAAGATCACAAGCAAATGCTTTCTGTCCTGTGTGGACTGTTTTCTTTCCTGTGTGGACTATCATGTGTTTGTTTAAACCTGACTTCAGCCCAAACCTGCGTCCACAAAGATCACAAGCAAATTCTTTCTGTCCTGTGTGGACTATCATGTGTTTGTTTAAATCTGCCTTCATTCCAAACCTGCGTCCACAAACATCACAACCAAATGTTTTCTGTCCTGTGTGGACTATCATGTGTGTGTTTAAATTTGACTTCTGTCCAAACCTGCGTCCACAAAGATCACAAGCAAATGCTTTTTGTCCTGTGTGGACTATCATGTGTGTGTTTAAAGTTGACTTCATTCCAAACCTGCGTCCACAAAGATCACAAGCAAATGCTTTCTGTCCTGTGTGGACTATCATGTGTTTGTTTAAATGTGACTTTTGTCCAAACCTGTGTCCACAAAGATCACAAACAAATGCTTTCTGTCCTGTGTGGACTATCATGTGTGTGTTTAAAGTTGACTTCTGTCCAAACCTGCGTCCACAAAGATCACATGCAAATGTTTTCTGTCCTGTGTGGACTACCATGTGTGTCTTTAGATTACCCTTTTGGTTAAATATTTTTCCACAGTCTTCACAACTAAATAAGTTCAGTCTTGACTGTTTTTTCTTGATTGACCTTCCAGTTTTCTTCACTTTTAAACGTTCCTCGATAACCAAACAACTTGAAGACGTCACTGACTGACTCGTCTTGTGAAATTGTTTCCCATGCTCAGTGAAGCTGCAAGATTTGTTGACAGTGTTTATGCCTGACTCAGGAGCTCTGCTCTCCTTCCAGTCTTTGTCACAGTCTTCAGGTTCTGACCCAGAGTCTGATAAGTCTTTTAGCTGAGAGTCAGAGTCCTTCACCTCATCACCTTCATCATCCTCACTGACTTCAGTCTCTGAAGAGCTGCAATCATCTCCATAAGTATTTAGATCTGGGTTCCTGGTAGTTTCTCCTTCTCCACAGTCCTCTCCACCAGTTGCTGCTTTCATCTGGTCAGCTGAGCTGCTGGTTGGAAGATCTTCCTCTTTTACTTGGTGCTGATGAAGCTGTAAAAACAGAGGTTTCTCTTCTTCTTCCTCATTCTTCCAAGGAACAGCAGTGAATGCAAACTCGGTGTCATCAGTCTCCTTTTTCACACAAAACTGCTCTCCCTCTTGACTGGTCCACAGTTCCTCCTCTTCCTCCTTTATGTTGAGGGTCTCTGGATCCTGTTGGTCCACACCAAGCATCCGTACTTCAGGAGCTTCTTCTTTAATCAGCACCATCTGCTGAAGATCTGCAGGGACCACTGAAAACATGAACATCAGGCACAATTATAACGTTATATTCACACATACAGCGGTGCTTGAAAGTTTGTGAAGCCTTTAAAACTTTCTAAATTTCTGCATAAAAATGACCTAAACCATCATGAGATTTTCACACAAGCCCTAAAAGAAGATAAAGTGAACCAAGTTAAACAAACGAGAAACATTTTTTATACTTGGTCATTTACTTATTGAGGAAAATTATCTAATATTACATGTTTTTTCCTGAGATTTGGCAAGCTGTTTGATCAATAATGCAATACCGTATTTTCCTCCCTATATGTCACAGTTTTTTTTCCATAATTTACATGTCCTGCGACTTATAGGCCGAAGCGACATATTTATGGATTTTTTCCCATATTTATAAACCAGCAGCACAGCACGGTGGCTCAACTGGTAAAGCTGCTGCCTCTCAGTGAGCAGGTTCCCAGTTCAAATCCTGTTCAGGGGGCTTTTCTGGGTGGAGTTTGCATGTTCTCTCTGTACATGCGTGGTTTTCTCCAGGTACAGTACTCCGGTTTCCTCCCACAGACCAAAAACATGGTCTGTGGGTAAGTAACTCTAAATTGTCCCTAGATGGGAGTGCAAGAGTGAATGGATGTTTGTCTCATTTGTCTCCATGTGGCCGTGTGATGGACTTGCGACTTGTCCAGGGTGTAACCCGCCCATCGCACAGTGATTGCTGGACATGGGCACCGGCGATCCCTGTGACCCAAAATGGGAAGAAGCGGGTAAAAGATAATGGATGTATGGATGGATTTATAAACCAATTATTGGCTGAGATACAACCGTTTTCATTCATTCTGACTGAAAAAAGAGCAGTACTAGAATCAGCCATTTGATGGTAGCAGAGTAGTAGTAGCAGTAAGGCAGTAAGGCATGGTTTGTATCATGTAATAGGTAAACGTGTCTATAATGACAAATTCAAAAAATGTTAAGACAGATACAACTGGACTTTATTTATTACACTTTATTGTTTTTTTTTTCTTTTCTGGAACTTTTCTGAATTTTCCATGTCCTCGATGACTGAGAATCTTCACCAGCTATTAATGATACATTCGGCTTGCCATGGTCTCCCCACCTTCGTTCTGCTCGCTGCTTGGACCAACTGTCAAACCAGCTGCACCGCCCCGGTGAAATGCAGATAATTTGACCATTAAAGTAGATTTATTAAGCAATCGTTAGACTGAGACACACCTTTACTATAATTTCAAGGAAACAAACAATTGTTCAGGTGCTTTTATTGTTAAATTTCTAAGAAACGAGCAGCGTTCCTCCTCCTTTTTTTCTCCCTCTCAGAGTCAGAGTCAGAGAGTCTTTATTGTCAATTGCACCGCATGTGGTACATGTGATGAAAACGAGATTATGTACACGGGGTCCCAGTTACATCCAACAACAAATGCAAGAGAAAAACAGTAATAACATCTAGAACTAACTAAGAAAAACATCAACTAGTAATACACTAAGCCTAATATAGTGGGAATAAACAGCAGCACGAACATGAGTTTGTATGAGCAGATGGTCACAGATGAACACAGATGAACACAGCAACAAGAAAACAGATCAGCATCAGTATGATGTGATATTTTGCAGTGTTTATTTTTTATTTTATTTTTATTTATTCATGAGTCTAACAGCCTCAGGGTAGAAGCTGTTCCTCAGTCTAGTGGTTCTACACTTGATGCTCCTCAACCTCCGTCCTGAGGGGAGTGGGGCAAAGAGTGAGTGTGCTGGATGAGTGAGGTCTTTCATGATGCAGGTGGCTCTTTTCCTGCATCTGGAGGTGTAAATGTCTGTGATTGTGGGGAGACTGACTCCAACAGACTTCTGTGCAGCCTTCACCACTCTCTGCAGAGCTTTCCTCTCTTCAACTGTGCAGCCTCCATGCCACACGTTGATGCTGGAGCACAGGACACTCTCCACTGCACACCTGTAGAACGAGGTGAGAACTGGGCTGCTCAGACCAGCACGTCTCAGCCGTCTGAGGAAGTAGAGTCTCTGATGACCTTTCTTGATCAGGCTGGTGGTGTTGTTGCTCCAGCTGAGGTTATCATTCATGTGTACACCCAAGTATTTGTAGCTGGAGACCACTTCCACTGCAGACCCACCTATTTTCAGTGGGGCATGGGTGTGTTTGTTCCTTCTGAAGTCCACAATCATCTCCTTTGTCTTCTTCACATTCATGTGAAGATTATTCTCTTTGCACCAGCTCTCCAGGTGTTCCACCTCCTGTCTGTAGCTGGACTCATCATTGTTTGTGATGCATCCCACCACCGCTGTATCATCTGCAAACTTAACAATATGACAGCCTGGAAGTGTGGCTGTACAATCATATGTGAGCAGAGTGAACAGAAGGGGGCTCAGCACACATCCCTGAGGAGAGCCAGTGCTGAGGGTTATGGTGGAGGAGGAGAAGTTGTGGATCTTCACGGACTGTGGTCTGTCTGTTAAGAAGTCTAGTACCCAGTTACAAATAGAGGGGCTTAGTCCAAGTGTAGATAGTTTGTCTATCAGAGTTTGGGGGATCATGGTGTTGAAGGCAGATGTGAAGTCCACAAAGAGCAGACGCACGTATGAGTCCTTCTGATCCAGGTGGGTGAGAGCAGTGTGGACCACGGAAGAAATGGCGTCCTCTGTTGATCGGTTCTCACGGTATGCGTATTGATGAGGGTCCTCGTTGATGTTGACGGTTGCCTTGATGTGGGACATGACCAGTTTCTCAAAACATTTAGCGACTATCGGGGTGAGGGCCACCGGTCTATAGTCATTCAGACCAGTCACTGTGGAGCTCTTTGGGACTGGGATGATGGTCGCGGTCTTCAGGCAGGTGGGAACTGACTCCAGTGCAAGTGAGGTGGTGAAGATGTCAGCCAGCACCTCACAGAGCTGGTCCGCACATTCCTTCAGAACTTTCCCTGGGATGTTGTCTGGTCCGGTTGCTTTATGAGGATTAATCTTTCTGAGACTGCCTCTCACTTCTGCTGCGGACACCCTGAGATGCTCTTCATCTGGTGATGAGGTGAGTCTGGTGCTAGCTGGTCTGTTTGGATCATCAAAACGTGCATAAAACTTATTGAGGGCATCAGGCAGAGATGGGTCCCTGGGGCATTGTTTGTTTTTGCCTTTGTAATCTGTTATGCATTTAATACCCTTCCACATGCTCCGTGGGTCTTGTGAGGTGAACTGTCCCTCGATCCTCTGTGCATACGTGGCCTTGGCCTTCTTAATGCCATCCTTCAGTTCATTCCTGCTCTTTCTCAGCTCCACTTTATCTCCTGACTTGAATGCAGTGTCCCTGGCTGCTAGTAAGGCGTGAACTTCTTTATTTAACCAGGGTTTCCGGTTCGGGTAGGATTTCACATATTTTTTTATGGATACATTTTCAGAGCATGTACTGATGTAACCCAGGACTGAGGAAGCGTACAGTTCCATGTCCACTGAACTTCCATCAGTGGCTGCTTCTCTGAAAACAGACCAGTTTGTCCTCTCAAAACAGTCTCTCAACATGGGGGAACTATCTTGACTCCAGATTCTTATCTCTCTTTGTTCCGGCTTGGACCGCCTGAGTGGGGGGAGTTGTCTTGGGGCCAGGATCAGAGACTCGTGATCGGAAGATCCAAGCGGTGGGCGTGTCTTCGCCGTGTATGCCCCCTTTACATTTGTGAAGACTTGGTCGAGCGTTTTATCTCCTCTCGTAGCTGTGAAGACGTTCTTATTGAAGGCTGGGAGGGAGACTTGAAGATCAACGTGATTGACGTCCCCGCAAACAATGAAAAGCCCCTCAGGATATTTACACTGCAGCGAGGTGAGTAAGTCATGAATTTCTCCCTGGGCGTCATTAGCATTAGCATCGGGGAGTATGTAAATGAGCGTTCTCGCAGCACAGAATCAGCAAAACTATTTTTGAAATTCAGCTGATTTGACCATTAAAGTGCATTTATTAAGCAAACGTTAAACCGAGAGACACACTTACTATAATTTCTAGCAAACAAATAATTGTTTTTAAGTGTTAATCTTGTTAAATTCTTGTTAAAGTCCTCCCGTGCACGCTCCTGTGGGTGCCATTTGGCAGCCCATCAATTTTTAGCACAACACCAGCCCACATTTCCACGCACAACTGCAAATGTGTCAAAACTCCTGCATAAATTTCAAAGATAAATAAAGAAGCTTACAGTAAAAGAATAAATAAATAAAAAACAAGGGAAATGTCTAATGTGTATTATTCACATTATCACATTTCAAAATTAGTCAAAATAACAGGATCAAAATGGTAAAAAGACAGTCCAATTTATTATCTAAAATAAATGATGGATGATTGTCCTTAGTCGGACAACAGAGAATTGAAGTGGTAATAGAGATTGGAGCAGAACAACATGCAGAATTCGGCTGAGAAGAATTCAGGTCGGACATTAAAGTTTGTGTGTGTGTTGGGGGGTGGGGTGGGGGGTGGAGGTGCTAGTGGGGGTTGGGATGCTTGACAGAATCGGAGCTGCTATAATTCACTGCTCTCTAAAATAGTAATTATAATCCATCCTTTATTAACTTACTTAAAACAGCAAGAGCAATATACTGTATATATATATATACAGGGAACCCTCGAGTTACATCACCCCCGAGCTACGGCAACTCAGACTTACGATTTGCCTCTTTGAAAGAATGCAGTCGAGATACGGCAAAAAATAAATAACGGACTTACGATCGAGGTACATTAGAAGTATGTAATTGAGCTACGGCAAAAAAAGTGCGTCATTACGGCAAGCGGCAAGGTGGGGGAGGGGTACAGTACCTTGGCTGTTCGCGCATGGCAGTGCGCATGACCGTGCGCATGACCGTGGAGTAGGGGTGGGGCGACACTGCCGTACTATTTAAAGGGACGCGCCATCTTGACCACGTTGTTGAGTTTCGACGAGAGAGAAGAGCAAGAGCAAACGTACGTACTATTATCATCATTTAGCATAGCATTCATTCAGTTAGCATTAGGTATTAGCGACAGTTAGCATTAGGTTTAGCAAGAGGTATTTTATTAGCGACAGTTAGCGTAGGTTTAGCGAGAAATATTTTATTAGCGACAGTCAGCATAGGTTTAGCGAGAGGTATTTTATTAGCGACAGTTAGGATTAGGTTTAGCGAGAGTGTTTTTTGTAGCGACCGTTAGCATAGGTTTAGCGAGTTTTTTTTTTATTAGCGACATTTTTTTTGGGGAGTTAAAATGGGACCCAAGAGTCCGTCAAAGTCCTCGGATAAGGGTGCGGGTAAGAAACCCAGGCAAACCATAACCCTCGACATAACCCTGTCTACCTACACTTCAGTCAAAGTAAGAGAATTTTGTTTCCTATTTCTGCTGCTTCTAGCTTTTTTTAGAGTTCATGGACTTCTTTTTCATGCACATGGACATGGACTGCAAACCAAGGCACTGGTTTCAAAAACATGATGTTGCAACATGTTTGTGATGGATGTAATTTTATGCTGATTTGGTGCTGATTCATGTCAATAGCTACTGCTGCTGATGGATGGATGAGTTGCTGCTGATTTACTGCAGTTTGATGTTAACAGCTGCTGCTCTTTGAGAAGTGTTCATGGTTCATGGTTGACATCATTTTGCTGATGGATGGATGGATGCGAGTTGCTGCTGATTTGCTGCTGTTTGATGTTAACAGATGTTGCTCTTTGAGAAGTGTTCATGGTTCATGGTAGGGCTGTGCGATATGACGATATATATCGTGGGGATGATAGAAACGTGTCTATCGTGCTACTTTCCTTCTATCGTCTCTATCGTGATAAATAAGAATAAAAAAATAACTGTCGCAAATAAGCTTCATATTGTGGTTTTGCGAGATGACGGCGCGGCTTTATGTTTGACGCACGCGCGGGTTTGCGACACATGCTTTACGTGGTTAAACTCGAGAGCAACAGAGACGCAGGCGCATGAAGCCGGTGTCTCAACCATAGATCTCAACAAGGAGAAAACAGCTGCACAGGCAGCCCAAGAAGAATAACTTTTACCAAAAAGAGGGGGAAGCTCACCTTGTTAGCTTCCATTATTTCGCTCCGCTGAAACTCGGAGACAAAATGGGTCCAGAGGACACGAACCCAGAGTCCAACCGAGTCCGAACTCGGGTCCAGTTAACCAATACAAAACAGACCAGAGACACAACAGAACCGCAATCAAACGCAACGTTTTCTCTTTTCTGTTTCTTGCTTTGTTTACTCAAACTTCAGAGCGGATTTCTTCTTCGTGAGTTTCATTAGCAGCTGTTGTTTTACCGCCACCTGCAGGAAAAATTTGGACCAAAGTAGAAAAGGAGTTGTTTGTTTGTTTGTTAGTTTATTCATTTTATAAAATGAAATACAACAATTAACGTATTCATAATAGAAAAAAAATAATAAAATGAAAGGTAGCAGATGAAGAATAAATCTTATTAAATCTGCTCCTTATTCATCTAATAACAGTTCAAACAATATTTTCTATAATAACAAAATAAGTAAATAACTCAGTCAATTTTCAATTCACATATATCACACATTAAATTAGATTCATTTATATTTTTTTTAGCAATTCATTTTTTACCAGTTTCTTAAATACAAGGAATGATTTAGCTTCCTTAACATTTGGCATTTGGCATTAAGTCATTCCATAATCGTACTCCTTGAATTAAGGTAGATCTTAGGTCAGTGGTTCTTAACCTTTTTTGAGCTACCAAACCCTCCAGTTTCATATGCCCACTCACCGAACCCCTCTTTTTAATATATAAATTTTATATATTAAAAAAGAGGTGTTAAAAAAAATCATATTTTATATTATAAAATATGATTTTTTCCCCAAATTCTACAACATCACCTTGCTCGGTTCGTCGTTTCCATAACAGTAGTTTTTTTTTAAGCCTTCAGGTTTTCTTCTGCTTGCATGATGTTGACACCACCACCCTGCATCTGCTGATTGACATGATTGAGAGCTGCAAATATATCAGCCATGTAAGCTAAAATCCCAATGAAATCAGGATTTTTGAAGCAATCTGCATGACAGTGTTGCTGCTCTTGCAAATACAGGCCTAATTCCACACGCATGGCAAAAACACGATTCAGCACCTGTCCCCGGGATAACCACCAAACATTAGAATGGTGCCGGAGTGTACTGAAAGTGTCAGAAAGTACCACAAAAAATTTAATTTACCTTAAACCAGAAAAAATTTACTAAAAAAATGTTGCTGAAAAGGTAGAATAAAGTTAAATTAGCAGAAGAAAGCAAAAATAATATATTTGCCCAATTAGGCTGAAAGAAGCAGAAATGAGCACAAAAATGTGGAAATTATCTGAAGAAAATCTAAAATTAGAAAAAAAGATTCAGCTGAAAAGTAGCTAAAATTGCAGAAAGAAGCATCACCAGAATGAAGTTGAGAGAGCACATTTTTGCTGAATTAGGCTGACATTTTTTGAAATAAGAGCATTAAATGTGGAATTTGCTTAAAAAGCTAAAATTAGCATCTGGCTCGTTTTTACCTTGAATTCAGCAAGCGTTGTGTTCTTGTGTTCCCCGTCTCTATGCATCTTCATGAAGTGTTCCTTTAGTTTTGCCGGTGCAAGACTACACTAGAGTTGCTTAACTTCGCATTATCATGCAGATAGGACGCTGACTTCCATCCCGTTCCGTGACACACGTGAATCCATGTTGGACATATTCGTCCAACCACTTTCTTTTTTTGCTCGACATATTTAACGTAGTTTGTAAAATATTGTCAAAAAACACACGACGTACAACACGACAGCCATTTAAATTTCCGCATCAGCACTGATCTGCAGCCGTCACCAGTGTTGCCAGATTGGGCGATTCACCGCGATTTTCCTTCTGACTTTTGCGGGTAGAGAGTGCTTTGGGCGGGTGGGACTCTATCTGGCAACACTGGTCACACCGGTGTTTACACTAGCGTGTCTTTACATCCGGGGCAGAGGCTCTGCCGAACCCCTGAGACCGGCTCATCGAACCCCTGGGGTTCGATCGAACCCAGGTTAAGAACCAGTGTCTTAGGTAGATCTAGTTTCTACTTTGGTCCAAATTTCCTTGTTCTTTTTGTTCACATTCTTATAATTGTAACTATCTGTAGTAAAATAATAAAATAAAAAAACTTTGGTCCAAATTTTTGCTGTACACACACACACACACACACACACACACACACACACACACACACACACATCGTGTTGTATATATCGTGATATATATCGTTATCGTGATAAAAAAGTCCATATCGTGATATATGATTTTTTCCATATCGCCCAGCCCTAGTTCATGGTTGACATCATTTTGCTGATGGATGGATGTGAGTTGCTGCTGATTTGCTGTTGTTTGATGTTAACAGCTGTTGCTCTTTGAGAAGTGTTCATGGTTCATGGTTGACATCATTTTGCTGATGGATGGATAGATGGATGGATGTAAGTTGCTGATTTGCTGCTGTTTGATGTTAACAGCCGTTGCTCTTTAAGAAGTGTTCATGGTTCATGGTTGACATCATTTTGCTGATGGATGGATGGATGTGAGTTGCTGCTAATTTGCTGCTGTTTGATGTTAACAGCTACCGCTCTTTGAGAAGTGTTCATGGTTGACATCATTTGCAGATTATGGCTGAAAACTGTTTAGGAAGAGATTTGTATTTTGTATGCTTTCTCTGTGCTGAAAAATACATTACTGTACCTTTTAAAAGTTCCTGGACTGGACTGTACACTAAGGCACTTTGTTTTCACACATGTCAGTAGATTTTTTAAATTACAGTGCAGATTTGCTGTGCTGAATAGCACTGTCTAACATTGCTGTACAGTACCTGTACATGCTGTTCAGGTTTTGTGCGTTTATGGATGAATGTGTGGTGTAATGTGTTAGCCAGTGGTGGGCCTCCCACCGCTAGGTAGCGCTATTGCGCTAATCCGCTTTTAGCGTAGCTAAATAATCTGTTAGCTTTACAGCGGATTGACTAAGTTTTATAATTCATAAGCGGATTTGTGCTATTTTTATTTAAAATGCAGTACCGCTAATAACTAATTATCTATCAGTAAAAACGAAATAACGTATTTACGAGCAGCGCCGGATGTGGTCCGTCACAAAAAAGCGTCCCCCTCAGTCTCTTGGTGTGTGCTCTCTCTATAGCAGTTAGCAGCCAGTGTGTTACTCTGGAGCCTTATTGCTTGTTTTCGAAGAGTCAGACGAAGACTTTTTAACATGGAGGGTGAACTGAACTTGTGGATGTTTCTCAGCGGCCTACGTGACGCGTCTGGATTTAAAAAAAGTTCGCCACATTAGCACTCTTCAAAATGGCGTCCGCGACGGCCAAAGAAGCCAGGATTTTACAACAAAACACGGTAAAACAATTGTTTCTTTGCTGAGAAAAAATATATTTCATAGCTGACGTTATAGCACAAGTTTTTCTGAGCTTGAGAGTTTCACGAAATGGTCAAATCTGCTGGATTTAAAAAAAGTAGTTCACCATTAGGACTCTTCAAAATGGCGTCCGCGACGGCCACAGAAATTAAGAACATAAAATAGACAGGGCAGCAAACTTACATACTCAGGGAATCACAAGGAACTCAGGAGACAGAGGCAACAGGAGACAATGCCAGGACAACGATAAACACAGAGATACAGACTTATTTTTGATTTGATTTGATGTTCATTCATTCATTTTAAAAGAACAATACAAAACAGTTTCATCAGATACAAGGATGAATAGACTTTTAGCTGAATGGATGGATGATCTTTAACAAGTTCTAAAATCATTAAAATTTAACCTCAGCTTGTGCCTCTGACCCAACAGAACCTCCTTCAGCAGCAGAATCCTCTGTGGTTCTCTGACTTCATCAGTCTCTCTCCTGGTTCTGGAGGAGTTCTGACCCACTCTTCTTTCCATTGTTGCTTCAGTTCTTTGAGGTTTCTGCTCAGCTCTCTGAAGGTTTCAGGTTCAGGTTCTGGACTCTGACTGGGCCGTTGATTTGATTTGATGTTTATTCATTCATTTTAAAAGAACAATACAAAACAGTTTCATCAGATACAAGAATACAAGTAGGATAAAATGAAAGGAGCAGAAAGAAGATGAAATCTTATTATATCTGCCCCTTATTTCACAGTTTGTTCAACCAATGATAACCTTCAAACTACATCACAAAATGAATAACTCTACTTAATTTTTCTAACTGTAATACACAAACATGTCTGCCTGCCTGGGAGGAGTCGACGAGGGACAGGACAGCCCCCAGAAACCATCTTGGCTACAGCAAACTGGTTGGTCCACTTAAGTTGTTTACTTGGTGGGGTAACTTCAGTGTGCTTGGGACAACTCTGACTGATGAAGCCCTCTGGAGTGAGGGTGAAACGTTTCTACTAAAAAGAAACTGTCCAGATGAACTGATTGAGAATGAGCGAAAGTGGTTGAGAGATTGAGGAAATGTGTGTTTCATCTGTTGTGAGAAAGAAAAAAAAATGTAAGTGTGTGTAGTTGCTGAATTTGTCAGCTGGAGTGTTAAAGAGACAGGATGGGTGAAAGGTGTGTGTGTTTGGAGAATGCACGTGTGTGCAGCAGCTTCCGTTCCCTCTGCTGTGAGTGGAAATGTGGGGAGACGAGGGTCAGCCTGTGGTGGACGTGGTGAGACAGCAGCAGTCTGACTTAGATTTAAAAGTTGATAATGGAGGAACGGGAGGAGATGTTGGGGACTGAGCGGAGGTCAGGAGACAGTCCTTGTTTGATGTAGGCGCGCAGGTTCGTGTGTGAAAATAGAGATGCAGAGAACGGAGTAGTGGAGGAAAAAATTGCAGATCAAGAGTTTTCAGCGTGTGGTTCATGGGCCAGGAAGGGTCGAGTTTTTGTTTTGTTTTCCCCTTTCATGCAGTCCGCCTTATCTCCGGAACAGGGAGGAAACTGCAGCTCTGAGGAGATGTGTGAAGGATGAGAGCAGAGGAGGAAAGAAAAAAGTGTTGGTTTTCATGCTTATTTTTGATTTTAAAAAAGGAAGAGGGGTTTTAAGTTTTTTTCTCTCTCCTCCAAGTTTAAAGAATGAACCTTTTGTCTTAAAAGATTACTAATCCCTGTCTTTCTAAGTCACCCAAGCTTTTGATTTTTTCCACAGCTTGGTGTCTTGTCGTCTGTCTGTTGGGACAACAGAGGTGGGCCCTGAGGATGACCAACTCCTGAGAGAGGCGCCTGAAGGGTGGTGGCTTGTCGTGCTGGGTCGCTTCATCGCTGTTGCAGAGCTGCTGCCTGCCAGCGCACCCGAGGATGGGTGTTCGTGCTCATCTGTGATGTGGTGCTGATGACCACACCTTTGAAAAACGAGACATGTCCTGAAAGGAGGACAGTTGGGGCTCTTTGCCACGAGATGAACCGTGTTAAGAAGACAGGACGGCTTTGAATGTCCTGTACATCGGTCCAGCTGGTGACTATGTAAGCAGAGGTGTCCGGCGCGTGTGACATTCCAGTGCGTCGACCTTATTGCAACATTAAGGTCTGCCTAGAAGATGTAAAAAAAAAAGAGACGGCCAAAAAAAGTGCTTACCAATCTTTCACGTGCTTCAAACGAGACTGCATGTAAAAATTGCAGGTGTTTTTGGTGCAAGCTGTTCCAGAGGGTGGAGCCACGAAAATAAGTGACTAGTTTGGGAACATTCTTTATTGTTCTTTGAGTTTTTATTTTGTTTTATTTTACTAGAAGTGATAAAATAAATGATGATTAATTGGAGATGACATGCACATGTACAGATATGTGCTATAAACAGGAATAGGTTTTATCTGGACAGTAAAATCGTCCTTAAAAAGTAACTAGGTGCCTTTTTAAAGGATGTATGTGTTGTATGTTTGTGGATGTGTCGTACACTCGTGGGAATTGACTAATTGGCAATTTCTGCCTTTTTCTGGCAGTCTCCATTTGATTTGGGTCCCTTCTGATGCGCAAGGAACGGATCCGATCCATGGTGCCGAAACTGGTGATTGAGTCTATGTCTGACTGTCCGCTTGAAAGTGTTCACATGTGTTGAACAGGAGAAGGTTTATACATAAGGTTTTTACAGCGGTTTAAACTAATAAAGTGAGTTACATATGGTTTAAAACTAATAAAATGAGAATGTGCAGTATCCCTCCTTTACTTTTGTATTTTAGTGCTTTGTTTTGTAGGAAGGATCATATAATTAGATTAGTTTGTAACACTGTCTTAGAAATGTCACATGAGGTGACAGGGAAAAATTTTCAAAATTAGTCAAAGAATCATAAGGTGGAATGAAGAGTTTAAGAAGTATTAATGTTTTTCTGACTAAATGTTTATCAATTTTTAAGAGTTAATGCTTAATGCAACACAAAAAACATTTTAGTTTAGTGTCAAGATGTTTCATTAAAGCCTTGAAGAGGGGGGGTTTTGTGTGGCTCTGCTTCAAAGGTCCAAAGTTTCTTTGAAAGATTAAGGGCCCAATCCTTCTCGAAAGACTGGTCTTTGATGGAATGAATGCATATCACCCATCTCACTTCAAGCCTGGCAGTTCTTCTGAAAGGGAGTTAGGCAAATAATGTGTTTTCATGTATCTCACAGCCAAGTTTGTGAGATGTTGATGAGCACAGCTCAGCAATTAAGGGCCAACTGACCTTGTAGCTGATAGATGAAACAGAAAGCTTTTGACAGTGCCTGGCACTGCTTTGAAAAAAAAAGTTTGATTGAAAACATGTTTGATGAGTGAGTGAAGTCGTGTATTTCACAAAGGTATAAATTGAGAAGCGCTCGGATAAACAATTTGAGGTCTGCCGTGGTCCTGATCAGATGCTCGGCGGCGTTGACAAGATTCTCATCCGAGTTGAAAGTGGCCTCCCAACTCGTGTCACATGGTGAGATTTTAAACGTCAATGTTTTGAGTTTGTGTGCTGTTTAATTTCTGTGGCGGAGTTACTAACACATTTCTCTAGCAGATAACAGTTTGTGTATCTGAACATGTATGTTTTTACTTTATCTGTCACAAGACTTCTTTAATAAATATCCATTATTTTTAATTAAGTCTGTTTGTTTTCTTCCAAACCAGTGAGTGTGCCCACCTTTCACAAATCAAAAAAGATGATAAAACATTAACCATTTGGGTTGATCAATTATTTCATAGAACACCATCTGAACCAAACAAATTAATCTTGGTCTCATCAGACCATAGGACATGGTTCCAGTAATCCATATCCTTTGTTGACATGTCTTCAGCAAACTGTTTGCGGGCTTTGTTGTGTAGACTTCAGAAGAGGTTTCCTTCTGGGATGACGGCCATGCAGACCAATTTCGTGTAGTGTACGGCGTATGGTCCGAGCACTGACAGGCTGACCCCCCACCTCTTCAATCTCTGCAGCTGCTAACAGCACTCCTACGCCAATCTTTCAAAGACAACATTTGGATGGGACGCTGAGCATGTGCACTCAGCTTCTTTGGAGGGCCAACGCGAGGTCTGCTCCGAGTGGACCCAGCTCTTTTAAAATGCTGGAGGATCTTGGCCACTGTACTGCAGCTCAGTTTCAGGGTGTTGACAATCCTCTTGTAGCCTTGGCCATCTTCATGTAGTGCAACAATTCGTCTTTTAAGATCCTCATTGTGTGTGGTCGCTGGTGGAGCTCGTCCGGTTCTCCCCCTTGGTCGGATCTGGGGAGTCGGCGAGTGGCTCTTCCTGTTTGGGTGGCCCTGGGGACTCTGGGCTCGGGGTCCTTCTTGGGGTCTTGGGCTTTGATCGCCCCTTCGTCTGCCTCGGGCTTTGGGGGGACGGATCTCTGATGCTTCACAGTCGCTACTAAATGTTCTATTGGAGGAACCTTATTCACTTATGCATGCTCACAACCACACACAAATGGATGCAGGGATGTATATGTAGATTTCATATGCAGATATGTAGATGGATATGTGATATGAATGCATATGTATGTATACTGTATATATATTTGTAGGTATGGGTATGTTTATTTATGGAAATCTACTGCAAGGTCATGAATATTGTAACGACCCTGTGTTGGTTCTGCTTTGGGTCCAAGTGTTTCTGTGTATTTGTTGAGTTGTACTGTGTTCTGTTGAGCTGTTGTGATTCTGTTGACCCCCGCCCTCATGTGTTGGACTGGTTGTGGGGGTAGGGGAGGGGTAGGAGCAGGGAGGAGGGACCAGAAAAAGAGAGACGAAAAAGAAGAGTCCGGGAGTGTATTGTTGTTAGCAGGTAGCTAGCAGTGTGTTCGCTCGCGTGTGTACCGCGTTTTCTTTTGAGGCGTGAGCTGCAGCCTCGGCAATAGCAGCTCTTCCCTGTTTCTAAATAAACCCCATTTGGCTGGACTCCGTCTGCAGTGTTGGCGTCATTACATTGGTGTCAGAAGTAAACCAACGCTACCGAGCCGGGTGAGTACTACTGGCTCGTCGCCTCCACCCGCGACATCAGCATCATGGACAGAGCGTTCTCCTGAGTGAAGTTTAAAGCGGAGGGATTGGAGTACGAGGAGGCCCGGAGAGAGGAGTTTGCTAAAATAACTCAGGCGAAAGCTGCTCTGCGCAGCTTTGCAGCGAGCATGGCTGCCGAAGCAGGACTGAGTACCGGCGGGGGGGCGGGTCCGTCGACGCCATTTTCTCCAAGCGCGCCAAAAGACCCACATGGCGGCAGCCATGACAGTTACGTCGTCCAAAACGTCACCGTCCCATTGAAGACGCCCAAGTACTCTGGTAGGTCCAGCTGGGAGGCCTTCCATGCACAGTTTGAGCTACTGGCTCATGCAGGGAGGTGGACAGCGGAGCATAAAGCCTTGCAGCTAGCTCTCTGCCTACAAGATGATGCACTGGACTGCCTGTTGTTGTTAAGCTCAGAGGACAGAAAAGACTATGATGCACTAGTTGGAGCTTTAAAGAGGCGGTTTGGACAATGTGTGCAACCAGACATTTTTAAAAATAAACTCAGCAACAGGAGCAGGTTGCTGGGTGAACCCCTGCGTGCTTTGGCTAATGACATTGAGAGCCTCACACGCAGAGCCTATTCACACATGCAGTCAGGGGTTCAGAATGAACTAGCAAAAGATCAGTTCATCAGAGCCCTGGCACCACCGGAGCTGCGTGTGCAGGTTCAGCTGATGCACCCCCGATCCCTGCAAGACGCATTGGACTTAGCAGTGGAGAGAGAGTGTTTGCTGGGAGTAGCAGCGGGAAACGACCTGAGAGGACAACCACCGGCATGCAGATCTGCGGAGGGGGCAGAGCTGAACCAGGAGAAACCTGCTTGGGTCTCGGAGCTGACAGAAATGGTCCGAGCGGTGGCACTGCAGTCGACGCGGGACTCCTCCGCACCCCCGGCCGTTTGTTGGGGCTGTGGCCAACCGGGACACCTCCTGAGGCGGTGTCCTAAAACAGTCAAGACGCAGGGAAACGACACGGGGTCTGCGGGGGGGAGGAATCGCAGATCCCGACCGTAGCCTCCACACCTCCATCGCCAGTGGGCGGGGGCCGACAGCTCGAACAGGGGGCCCGAGCCCAGAATCCCTCCGAAATTGACTCCGCCCCCGACCAAGCGACCGTGGTTGTGGTGGTCGGCCGCACATGTGTTGGAGACTTTTGTTATGTCCCCGTCTCAGTGGAAGGGTTCCCATGCACGACCCTGATTGACACTGGTTCCACGGTAACACTAGTGAGGCCTGAGATGGTACCGGACTGGACTCTGATCCAACCCACCACAGTGCAGCTGTGCACAGTCACAGGGGACATGACACCTATGAAAGAGAGAGGGACAATGACTTTTAATGTAGGTGACCAATCTATCACCCACCCTGTGTGGGTAGCAGAGGTGCAGGACATGTGCATATTGGGGCTGGACTTTTTAAGGGTTGCGAGGTGCCAGTTGGATTTGGGTGTGGGAACATGGAGCTTCAAGGAGGGCCCTCTCATTCCACTATTGCCCACAGCTCCTGATCACGCCCTCATGGGTCCTGTGGCCTGCTACACAGAACCGCTGATTGCAGCTGTCGAGCACATCCCACCTCAGCCCAGCCAGATTGCTGCCACCATGGCCCCTGCGCCTGCGAGTCCTATGCCCCCAGTGTGGGTGCCTCAGGAGACTGAAGACGCTGCGGTGACCTTGGTGCAGAAGATCTGGGCAGAGAACTATAGGGGTTTAGACACTCAGCAGCAGGAACAACTGTTGCAGCTGCTCATGGACTTTAAGGACATTTTTGCCCTGAGTGAAGACCAGGTGGGGCGGACTCGTTTGGTGGAACATGACATCCTGACGGGAGATGCACACCCAATAAAATGTTGTCCCCGCCGGCTTCCCCTGGCCCGTCAGGAAGCATGTGACAGGGCAGTGTCGGACATGCTGCAGGCTGATGTTATCGAGCCTTCAAACAGCCTGGGCGTCTGCTGTTGTCATGGTGCCCAAAAAGAATGGAGAGTGGCGTTTGTGTGTTGATTACAGACCACTGAACGGGGTGACTGAGAAAGACTCATATCCACTGCCTAGGGTCGATGAGTCACTAGACCTGGTGTCCGGCTCCAACTGGTTCTCGTCTCTGGACCTTCGGAGCGGTTATTACCAGGTCCCCCTAGCAACAAGTGCCAGACCTAAGACTGCTTTTTGTACGGGGCGGGGACTCTGGCAGTTTAAGGTGCTCCCGTTTGGACTGT
Organism: Garcialebias charrua; assembly: GCA_038048925.1. Taxonomy (NCBI): domain Eukaryota; kingdom Metazoa; phylum Chordata; class Actinopteri; order Cyprinodontiformes; family Rivulidae; genus Garcialebias; species Garcialebias charrua. The sequence goes on along the minus strand of JBBPBX010047899.1, from coordinate 3,728 downwards.
GCAATGCACCTGCCACCTTTTCCAGGTTGATTGACCAGACGCTGGCTGACATTCCTCGCCAGGAGTGTCTGGTGTACCTGGATGATATACTGGTCCATGGCGCCTCTTTTGCAATGGCTCTAGACTCACTCTGTAGAGTGCTGGAGAGAATTATGGCCCTTTTCCACCGGTCGGCTCGGGTCGGATGTTACGTCATATGTGCGTCGCAGAGACCCCCTTTCATCCTTTCCCACCGGATATTCCGTGCTGAGCCGCGCGAGATTTCCTGAGATTTTCGGGCTGGTTTCATAGGGGTACTGAAGCGAGCTCACCCGCTCCGGAAGGAGGGAGGAGGAGACTCCAGCAGTTTTCACGGAAGTGAGGGAAGCGATCACGGGAGGACTTTACATGAATAACACGGTAAAAACAATTATTATTTTTTAAATTTATAGCAAAGATGGGTCTTCAGCTGAACGTGTCCTTAATAAAATCACGTACTGCTCAAAACTGCAGGATTTAAAAAAAATAGGTTCGCCACGAGCAACACGCGGCGCGCGGGCGGCTTTATGTCTTTAAATGTAGCTCAATGAACAGATATAAAATATATTTCATAGCTGACTTTATAGTACGAGGGCTCCTGAGCTTAACCACGCTTTAATATTGTCACGTAGTGGTCAAATATGCTGCATTTAAAGTAGTTTCGCTTTGACTTCTTCCAAAACTGCTTGCACAACGAAAATAAATTATAAAAATTCGAATTTTATTTCAAATAACTCCAACAGGATACATTTTGTATATGAACATGTTGTGATCACACTAGATTTTTTTGAAAAATATCAGCTATGTGGTTTTTGATAGAATTGATAATATGTGGTACAAGGGAGAAAATTAATGGAGGTAGCTTGATACATTTATGTCTATAAAACATTGAATTTTATTTCAAATAACTCCAACAGGATACATTTCGTATATGAACATGTTGTGATCACACTAGATTTTTTTGAAAAATATCAGCTATGTGGTTTTTGATAGAATTGATAATATGTGGTACAAGGGAGAAAATTAATGGAGGTAGCTTGATACATTTATGTCTATAAAACATTGAATTTTATTTCAAATAACTCCAACAGGATACATTTCGTATATGAACATGTTGTGATCACACTAGATTTTTTTGAAAAATATCAGCTATGTGGTTTTTGATAGAATTGATAATATGTGGTACAAGGGAGAAAATTAATGGAGGTAGCTTGATACATTTATGTCTATAAAACATTGAATTTTATTTCAAATAACTCCAACAGGATACATTTCGTATATGAACATGTTGTGATCACACTAGATTTTTTTGAAAAATATCAGCTATGTGGTTTTTGATAGAATTGATAATATGTGGTACAAGGGAGAAAATTAATGGAGGTAGCTTGATACATTTATGTCTATAAAACATTGAATTTTATTTCAAATAACTCCAACAGGATACATTTCGTATATGAACATGTTGTGATCACACTAGATTTTTTTGAAAAATATCAGCTATGTGGTTTTTGATAGAATTGATAATATGTGGTACAAGGGAGAAAATTAATGGAGGTAGCTTGATACATTTATGTCTATAAAACATTGAATTTTATTTCAAATAACTCCAACAGGATACATTTCGTATATGAACATGTTGTGATCACACTAGATTTTTTTGAAAAATATCAGCTATGTGGTTTTTGATAGAATTGATAATATGTGGTACAAGGGAGAAAATTAATGGAGGTAGCTTGATACATTTATGTCTATAAAACATTGAATTTTATTTCAAATAACTCCAACAGGATACATTTCGTATATGAACATGTTGTGATCACACTAGATTTTTTTGAAAAATATCAGCTATGTGGTTTTTGATAGAATTGATAATATGTGGTACAAGGGAGAAAATTAATGGAGGTAGCTTGATACATTTATGTCTATAAAACATTGAATTTTATTTCAAATAACTCCAACAGGATACATTTCGTATATGAACATGTTGTGATCACACTAGATTTTTTTGAAAAATATCAGCTATGTGGTTTTTGATAGAATTGATAATATGTGGTACAAGGGAGAAAATTAATGGAGGTAGCTTGATACATTTATGTCAGAGTCAGAGTCAGAGTCAGAGAGAATTTATTGTCATTTGCACCGCATGTAGTACATGTGTTGAAAACGAGATTATGTACACAGGGTCCCAGTTACATCCAACAACAAATGCAAGAGAAATACAATAATAACATCTAGGATTAACTAAGAGAGACATCACATCAGCTAGTAATACACTAAGCCCTAATGTAGTAGAAAAACATCATTATAAACAGCAGCACGAACATGAGCAGATGGTCACAGATGAACGCAGCAACAAGAAACAGATCAGTACAGTATCAGTATGATGTGACATTTTGCAGTGTTTATTCTTATTATTTATTTATTCATGAGTCTGACAGCCTCAGGGTAGAAGCTGTTTCTCAGTCTAGTGGTTCTACATTTGATGCTCCTCAACCTCCGTCCCGAGGGGAGTGGTGCAAAGAGTGAGTGTGCTGGGTGAGTGAGGTCTTTCATGATGCAGGTGGCTCTTTTTCTGCATCTGGAGGTGTAAATGTCTGTGATGGTGGGGAGACTGACTCCCACAGACTTCTGTGCAGCCTTCACCACTCTCTGCAGAGCTTTTCTCTCTGCAACTGTGCAGCCTCCATGCCACACGTTGATGCTGGAGCACAGGACGCTCTCCACTGCACACCTGTAGAACGAGGTGAGGACTGGGCTTCTCAGACCGGCTCGTCTCAGCCGTCTGAGGAAGTAGAGTCTCTGATGACCTTTCTTGATCAGGCTGGTGGTGTTATTGCTCCAGCTGAGGTTATCATTCAAGTGTACACCCAGGTATTTGTAGCTGGAGACCACCTCCACCGCAGATCCACCTATATACAGTGGGGTGTGGGTGTGTTTGTTCCTTCTGAAGTCCACAATCATCTCCTTCGTCTTCTTCACATTCATGTGAAGGTTGTTCTCTTTGCACCAGCTCTCCAGATGTTCCACCTCCTGTCTGTAGCTGGATTCATCATTATCTGTGATGCATCCCACCACAGCTGTATCATCTGCAAACTTAACAATATGACAGCCTGGATGTGTGGCTGTACAATCATATGTGAGCAGAGTGAACAGAAGAGGGCTCAGCACACATCCTTGAGGAGAGCCAGTGCTGAGGGTGATGGTGGAGGAGGAGAAGTTGTGGATCTTCACGGACTGTGGTCTGTCTGTTAAGAAGTCTAAGACCCAGTTACAAATAGAGGGGCTTAGTCCAAGTGTGGATAGTTTGTCTATCAGAGTTTGGGGGATCATGGTGTTGAAGGCAGATGTGAAGTCCACAAAGAGCAGACGCACGTATGAGTCCTTCTGATCCAGGTGGGTGAGAGCAGTGTGGACCACGGAGGAGATGGCGTCCTCTGTTGATCGGTTCTCACGATATGCATATTGATGAGGGTCCTCGTTGATGTTGACGGCTGTCTTGATGTGGGACATGACCAGTTTCTCAAAACATTTAGCGACTATCGGGGTGAGAGCCACCGGTCTGTAGTCATTCAGACCAGTCACTGTGGAGCTTTTTGGGACTGGGATGATGGTGGCGGTCTTCAGGCAGGTGGGAACTGACTCCAGTGCAAGTGAGGTGGTGAAGATGTCAGCCAGCACCTCACAGAGCTGGTCCGCACATTCCTTCAGAA
>JBBPBX010047898.1:8697-25968 GCA_038048925.1 Garcialebias charrua | reverse complement strand
AACTGCTCCAACACACAATATACATACAGGTCACTACAGTAAGTACTACCTCGTGCCAAAACGAGACCAGGGCTTAAGGCCTATACTGGATCTCAGAGCACTGAACAGAAGGATAAAAACATACAAATTCAAGATGCTTACACTGAGACAGGTGATCCAGTCCATGAGACCGGGGAATTATACCTGTATAGTCGATCTGAAATATGAATTTTTCTACATGAGCATCTTGCCACGACACAGAAAATATCTCCGCTTTGCCTTCGAAGGAAAAGCTTACGAATTTCTGGCTCTCACTTTCGGATTAAAAACTGCATCAAGATAATTTACAAAATGTCTGGATACAGCCTTAACCCCGCTGAGGGGTCAAGGGGTCAGAGTTATGAATTATCTGGATGATCTGTTAATTCTCACCAACAACAGAGCACAAGCCCAGCAGTAATCACAGATGGTGATGACTCACTTGGAGGCTCTGGGATTCGTCATAAACCTGCAGAAGAGTAATCTGATACCATCCCAGATTACCGTATTTTTGGGAGTACAGTTCAACTCCATTCTGTACAAAGCATGGCTCTCAGAGGTTTGGATTTCATCCATCGGCCTCTGCCTGGCACACTTTCAGCTGGGCCAGAGAGTGTCTCTCAAACAGTGCCAGCACCTTCTGGGCCTCCTGGCAGCAGCAATCGTGTGCCTCAGGCCTTATTAAAAATGTGTGCTCTGCAGATATGGCTAAACAAACAAATGCATCCTGCCTCCCTCAGGTGGACAGAGAAGATACTGATCAGCCCGGAGTACGTCACAGCCCTGGAACCCTGGAGGACCCCTTCAGTGTTCACGACAGGCGTCACACTGGGACGAGTACTGTCTCGTGTGATGATCACCACAGATGCTTCAAAGACAGGTTGGGGAGCTTTCTGCAGAAACCAGCATGCCCAAGGCGTCTGGAAACAACAGGAGGCAAGGATCCATGTCAACTTCCTGGAAATGAAAGCTGTTTATCTGTCCATGAAACACTTTTACAAGAAGGGGCTGATTACAAAACAACACGTCTTGATAAAATCAGATAACCGGATGACAGTGTCCTTCATCAACAGAGAAGGGGGGACAAGGTACCGACCCCTACTCAGCCTGACACACAAGCTGCTCACGTGGTACGGCCCCCAAATATTGTTGCTGAGGGCAACACATATCCCGGGCGAACTAAACCACGGGGGTAGACGCCCTCTCCAGAGGGCCAATGCTAGCCTCAGTGGAAGCTGAACCCGCGTATCGTGGACCACATCTGGGCACGATACAGGCGGGGATCCGTCGATCTGTTTGCCTGCAACAGCAGCACGCACTGCGCCTTGTACTTCTAAATAAAGGAAACAGATGCACCGTTGGGAACAGACGCTCTGGCACACAACTGGCCAGCAAGGGTGTTATATTATGCGTTTCCCCCGTCCGCCTGATTCAGGTGACGCTGGAACGTGTACATAGGGGAGCTCTTTCCCTGATACTCATAGCTCCCAGATGGCCACAGAAACCATGGTTCCCAGAAATGATCTCACTGTTGTCAAGGACACCATGGCAGCTGCCCCCACACAAGGACCTACTGACTCAGGTCCACGGGCAGCTCCTTCACCCACGTCCAGAACTGTGGCAACTCTCGGCTTGGCCGCTGAGAGGAACCGGCTGATGGCCTCCGGCCTCCTCTGTAAACGTCATAAACACAATACAGGGAGCGAGAGCCCAGTCAACTCAGATTCTCTACGCTCGCAAATGGCGTGTTTTTGAGGCCTGGTGTCTAGAGAGGAATATTATCTCATATTCCTGTGACCTGATCCAGCTCCTAACTTTTCTACAAGACCTGCTGGAGAAAGGCCGCTCTTTCTCCACCATTAAGGTCTTTCTGTCAGCCATCTTGGCGTGCCATGAAGGCTGGGGAGGCAAATCACCCAGTGCCCACCCTCTCATAATACAGTTCATGAAGGGCGTACTGAGAAAAAAGCCTCCTAGCAGGACTCTAGCCCCAGACTGGGACCTACAGTTAGTCCTGGATGCTCTGTGTGAGCCTCCATTTGAGCTTCTTAGCAACATTAAGATTAGGGTTGGGCATCGAGAATCGGTAATCGTTGGGAACCGGGACTAAATGTCCGGTTTTCCTGGAATCGTTCAAAATATTAATTTTCGATTCATATGTTCGATGCTAGTCCGCCGGCCGGAAGTAGCCGCCTACGCCAAAGAAGAATTTGCCGCCAAAAACCAACGAAGAAGAATCTATCGGAAGTGTGCAACCGCGGTCGAAGCATGGCTTAACTTTAATAAAATGAACAGTCAGCTCAGTGCAGCACTTGCAATAATTTTCTATCATGCAAAAAAGGGTGGAGAAGTAAAATGGTGGCCAGTCTTTGACGCGCTTCGCTGGATGATTTTCGCTTCGTCCGTGTCCGACCGGAAGTGGTCCGTTCATCAAAAACGCTCCGCCGGACTTTTTGCTGCTTCATCTCCGTAAGTTAAATAAAACTATAAACTACGTCTCATACCAACATTAAGGTAGCTAACAAGTTATACTCCACTTAAAGTGGTAAGTCAGCTCAAATACAAACACGATGCTAACGTTAGCTCATATTTTTTTCTTAGGCAAACGACCTGAAATGGCTAACGTTAGCCAGGTGTTCACCACAGCGTCCAAGAGAAATACATCGGTGCAATTGAATAAAGAGTGACACAGAACGATTAGGTTAGTTAGACAATAACAACAAAGCTAATAACTGTCCAACTAACGTTACAGTAACAGGGACATGGTTGTTTATATGTTTGCAGGGATGTGCTGAAAACCATCAACCCAATTACACATCACGTACCATGGACCACTTGTCAAATAAGTTAATCCCACCTTGTTATAAGGTGAAGAAGAGCTGCTTTGCACTTTAAACAGAAGATGGGTGATGTGTCTGGGAGCAGATACAGAGAAAGCTGATGGAGCAGGTGAAGTGTCATTCATCCACAACTGTCTTTTCTGTTATTAAAATATGAAATCTAAATCCTAGTAATATTCTTTGTGGTCAACAGAGGAAGACTGTGGAGATGATGGGGTCAGCAGTCTGAAGAAAGGCCTGAGAGTGAAGATGAGGATAATTTTGTTTGATATTCTGCAGTAGGTTAGCCCATCAGTAACATGACTGCAGCATTAGACACACACTCGACATGTGTTTCCATGAGGTTTTCAAACATAAAGCTCTCTTGGGAAAGTGTACCACTGCGAAAAGAAAATTCATAACATTAAAGTTCATAAGTTTGATATTTATATACTGGTTGAAAATAGCCCTGTGAGAATTCTTAGTAAATTTAACAAAAAGGAAAAAGTTCATAGCATTAAAATTCATATAGAAGTTCAAATTATTTAATAATAATAATAATAATAATAATGAATTCAATTTATAACGCACTTTTCATTAATGAAAATCTCAAAGTGCTACAAGGAGCAACAGAATTAAATGTCAATAAAACAAATAATAAAACAATTAAAATCAATAACAATATCAGCTAAGATCAAAAGTAGAATCATGAGGAGGTAGAGTATGCTTGGTCGAAAAGAAAGGTCTTCAAGCCGCTCTTAAAGTCAACCACAGACTGTGGGGCTCTTAGACAGTCAGGAAGAGAGTTCCACAGGCGGGGGGCAGCCACACTGAAAGCCCGGTCTCCCATGGTCCTTAATTTGGTTCTCGGAATGTGAAGGAGATTGCTGTTCTGTGACCGCAGCGAACGGGTGGATGAGTATGGAATAAGAATATCCTTCAGATAATCTGGTGAAGTTCCGTGTAAGCATTGATGTGTAATGAGAGCAGTTTTGTACTGAATTCTGTAGGCGACAGGAAGCCAATGAAGGTTATGGAGAATGGGCGTAATATGTTCAAATTTACGAACTCTCAACAAGATCCTTGCTGCACTGTTTTGAATATATTGAAGTTTCTGAAGGTTTTTGCCAGGGATTCCAATAAACAGGGAGTTGCAGTAGTCGAGCCTGGAGGAGACAAAAGCATGGACGAGCTTCTCAGCATCGGAAAAAGTTAGGGATGGGCGAAGTCTGGAGATGTTTCGAAGATGGAAGAAGCAAGTTTTAAACAGATGCTTAATGTGATTTTCAAATGTAAGATTGGAGTCCATTTTTATTCCAAGATTAGTAACAGAGGTGGAGAGGGGGATGTCTTGTCCAGAAAAGGAAAGTGTTGTTATAGGAGATGTTTGTACCTGGTGAGGGGTGCCAATCAGTATGGCCTCAGTCTTGGAGCAGTTTAATTGAAGAAAGTTCTGATTCATCCATGCCCTAATTGCCTCCAGGCAGGCAGAGAGGGCAGTGAGTGAAGATGGAGATGACAAGGTGGAAGATGAGGATGCTCCAGTTCTCCTGAAAGAACTCTGGCTAACTACTGTAGCTCTTTTATAACATGGAGTTAAACTCAAAGCAGTCTACTCAGATACATAGTGTTAACTTATTATTTTTATATTAAAGTTTCTGTTAACTTATTTTTATATTTGATTGTTTCTGTTCAGTGCCCTGAGATGACTTCTGTTGTGACTTGGCGCTATACAGTATAAATAAACTGAACTGAATTGACATGTCTTTTTTTAACCCCGCCTACAAAAAGAATCGGAATTGAGAATCGAAAAGAATCGGAATCGAAATGAAGAATCGGAATTGGAACCGGAATCGCTCAAATTCAAACGATGCCCAACCCTAATTAAGATAGATTTGTTATCTTATAAAACTGCTTTGCTCTTAGCTCTTTGCTTAGCTAAACGTGTGGGTGACCTCCATGCTTTATCTGTGCACCCAATGTGTACCAGGTTTGTCCCGGACGGCTCAAAGGTCACCCTGCGTCCTAACCCCGCATATGTGCCAAAGGTTCCAACTCTAAATCCCAAAAGTCTGGACTTTGAGCTCTCAACGTTTCCTCCCCACCCTGTTCTCACTGAGGAACAGAGGAGGCTGAATGCACTCTGCCCTGTTAGGGCCCTGAGTGTTTACATTAAAAGAACTGTCAGTTGGAGGAAAACAAACCAGCTGTTTGTATGTTTTGCCAATCCAGCTGCTGGCAGAGCCCTTTCAAAGCAGTGCCTCTCACACTGGGTGACTGAGGCCATAAAAAGGGTGTACAGCAGCAAAGTCAACAGGTGCCCTCTAGGGTACACGCCCATTCCACTCGAGGCCTAGCTACCTCATGGGCTCTTTTTAAGGGGGTGCCAGTGGCAGACATCTGTGTGGCTACCAATTGGGCGTCCACAAACACGTTTGCAAAACACTACAGTTTGGATGTCACAGCATGTGATGTCACTCAGGCTGTTCTCTCTAATACACAGTAGAGAACAGCTAAAACGCCTAAAGGCATGAGTTCTCACAAGCGTGCATTTTTCCAGATTATTTTCAGGGCGTGAATGAATTACGTTCCCATAGTCAATGTGTTACATTGAGTGGACTGACTGACAAGGGAACTGAAAGTTATGCACCATAACTCACGTTCCCTGAAGGAAGGGAACGAGGTGCAACACATGTTTGCCCTTCAATGCCCAAGCTTGGTGAAGTGCACTTGGAGAAATGTAGATGGGCGCACGCGTCTTTATACCAAGAGGGCGGGGCCTCTGTGGTGACGCTGATGCCCACCTGCCGTAAAGGCGTGAATTTATTACTTCAGGTGAACCGCGCAACGGTGCAATTCCCATCGTCAATGTGTTGCACCTCGTTCCCTTCCTTCAGGGAACGTGAGTTATGGTGCATAAATTTCAGTTTCTGCTACTGCATCATTCTGTGACCTTTGAACTGCGAGACCAGAAAAATTGGTCATAGATATACAGTAGAGCAGCAATCACAATGCATCTTATTCCCATGAATTTCTCTTCAAGTGAAGAATGGATTATGGTGTGTTTGTTCCCTTTACATTTCCCAAATACTACCATGAACTAAATACAGTTTTAGCCAAATAATACAAAACAATAATATTTTTCTTAATGTTTTTTGTATGTTTGTTTTACTGAAACAATTTTATAACCACTACACACTCCCCTTCAACAGAAAAGTCATCCTCAACATCTAATAATTAAGGCAGTTAGATAACAAACGGTGCAAAAAAAACAACTCTATGTAGTCAATATACATGTACTTGTACTATCCAAAGTCCTGAAGCATGTCAACAGTGCTGGGCAGCGCTAATCCAAAAATTAGTTCCGCTATTTCTAAAGCACTAATTATTTTATTTAGGTCTGCTATTTCAAAAGCACTAATGTCTTATGAAAATTAGGGGAAGCTAAATTCTAAACCGCTATTTAAATTCAACAATTGGTAGCCACTAAGTTATGCAATATTTGCACTACACTGCCAACTAGTGACCAAACTAAGTGCAGAAGGCCACAAACTTCAGGTTCCCACACCACTACACACACGAGAATGGGTCAAGCTTCCAGGACGTGAAGGCTTGTGGCTATAAGCTACATCTGGTGTCACCTAGGTGGGTGGCTAAATAAGGACAAACAAAACAAAAATAAAGTGGTTGGTCCACCCTTACAAGACACACTCCCAGATGTTTTGCTCTACAGGCCATGCAAGGCCCGGGCAGACCAAAAACAATTCATTAAACTCAACTCAAAAAGGACAGCAGGAAACAGTACATATGAAACTATAAAGACAAACTTCAATTAATCTTGACAGTTCCATATACAATTCATTTCATTAGTCATTAATACATTATATAAAAAACAATACCTGACACGTCGTCACACCCACGTGCAGCTGGATGTAGAACACACCTTCAAATCTTGTGTGTGATAACACTGCAACATCCAAACAACACATTAGGAAAGATACCTTGAGTTTTTAAAACCACCAGATCATGATAAAGTGATTTCTTACCACACACCCCAACAGCAGAAGCACAATCAGAGCTCTGACAAACTTTTCTGAAAGGCCACACCTGCTCCTTTATCTGCTTGCCTTTCAATCAGTGATGGAGAGCACCAACAGGTGCCACTGGTTACATCAAGAACATAAAAATACAATAAATTAATTCATTTATTTGCTCATTCTTTTGAGAATTGTGAAAAGTCTCTCCATTCTGTCTCTACTTACATTTGTTCTTCTCTCTGCTGCTTCATCTCTTCTGATGAACTGAAATAAATCATCCTCTCTGTCCTGCTGCCTCTTTCTTCCCCGTCTCCGTTCCTCAGCCCTGGCTCACCCGCTGCTGCGCTTGGACCTGGAGTGTCCTCATTGATGGAGACAGTTAGGACAGGAGGGGCAGTGGAAGGTCTGTCCTAAAACCTCGTCCATGAGGACAAACCATACAACAAGTCACAGCAGCAGCTTCCCAATAACTCCTCCTGACCCACCTGGCTATTTACAGTCCTGAACAGAGGAAACATCACAGTTGGCAAAAAGAGCAACAAACATTAAAAAAAAAAAAATTACATGTATTAACAGCTGCACGTACAAAAGAGCAACAAACATAAAAAAAAAACTTTACATGTATTAACAGCTGCACGTACAAATTATATTCTTCATTACACATGCACATACTTTGTATTTAATTTTTAGATTATCCTATATCTTTTTTGCTTGCATGGGATTTACCTTGTCATGCAGGCCCCATCTTCTCCAAAATTATCCTAATAACAGCAACATAAAATGAATGAAGAGGGGAAACATGGAAAATAATGTCTTAGAAAAACTGTAGTTTCCACCGCACAACACAAGAAGAGCTGTACAGTACTTCATTAAGATCACAGGTTTTGTACAGTATGAAGGTTAATGAAACTGTACTCAGTCAGAAGCATAAGATGAATAAATTGATTCATTCTTGTACCTCCATAACACAGCTGCAGATTGTTTTGCACTCGTGAAAAGGTGGCTGTTTTCAATCTGAAGCTTAATAAAAGCTTAATTATTAACTCACAGGTCTAATTAAGAGCTGGTCACTTTCCTCAGCAGGGATAAACACTTCTACTTTGCGTTTTCTAGCCATTATCTTCTCATTTGTACAGGTTAAATACGTGAAAACATAAGCGGCCATAATCGTGCATAAATGTTTTCTGAATGAACAAGTGTGGACGGTTTAATAAGAAAAGCTTAATAAAAGCTTCGGTCTACTCCTTGCTCCCTTAAATAATAAAAAGTAAAATTAGCTTAGCGGCGAAAATATTATGGGACCCATTGTACGAGCTGATCTCCGACAAAAAAATTATACAAAAAAATGTCTATGCAAATGACAAAAGCCTATCATCTGCTTAAAATCATAACCGCTTTAGGCTTTTAATTTTTTAATCCCACATTTTAACATAACTTACTTTTAAAAGTGTATTCCGTCGCTTCGTCCGCCATAACATCATCCAAAATTTTCCCTCAATACGCACGCGCAGTGTAAACGCAATGCATTTTGGGAAAGCCTCGGTCTTGAAGGATACCAAGTACACCAGTACACCTGCTGCAGCGGGACTGAGGGACGCTTTTTTGTCACGGACCACATCCGGCGCTGACAGGATATGGTCTGTTAGCAGCCTGTAAATAAGTTTTTTCGTTTTTACTGATATATAATTAGTTATTAGCGATACTGCATTTTAAATAAAAATTGCGCAAATCCGCTTATGAATTATAAAAGTTAGTCAATCCGTTGTAAAGCTAACAAATTGTTTAGGTACGCTATAAGCGGATTAGCGCATTAGCGCTCCCTAGCGGTCTGGTGCCCACCTTTGCATGTCAACGTGATGTTTTGACCAAGTCTCAGCTGCTTCCACAATCCATAACCTTCAACAATTAAGAAGGTATGGGTTCATGGGTATATTCCCTTTGGAAAACAGTCCATGAGTCCAATAAAATGTTGTGGTTATCCATACAAGAACACGGAGTGAGTGGAGGTCTGGACGGGGTTTGGCCACATGGACCTTGATTGAAGGGGTCCATAATATTGCATGGGGTCACACCCATATGTGGATATGGCTGGAAGTCCCACATTGTAACAAGATGGACAACCAAGTTCATCATAGGTGAATCGCTTTGGTGGTCGTTGTTCTCTTCGAGGTCTGTCTTGTACTTGCTCGTTACTGCTATGATTCTCACATGAGGGAGCTAACATGGGTGGCAGTACAGGACTATTTTCACAATTTTCCAGTTGCTCAGGTGCTTTATCTCTTAGTAGTACATCAGTTAGCACTTGTCCCTCTTCCAATTGTGACACTCTCACTTGTCTCTAATCTTGCCAGTTATGTGATGCTTTGATTTCAGGGTCTGCCGACTGATCAGTGTGCTCCTCCTCAGCAGGGGAATATATATGTTGGTATGGGCCAGTTCATGGGTAGTAAAACCATTCATCCTCTGAGTCCTCATCACTGTCATCCTTTTGCTGACTGTTAAGTTCCCTGTCACTTGCCTGTCTTGAAGCTTTCCTCTGCAATCTGGGAACTTTTAGAGGAACCTCCAAAGGGAGGTGGTCTTAGGGGAGTAAGAGGTTGCAATGTAGTATCCTGCTATCTCTCCTCTTTCCTTGTTCCGGTTCCACCTCATAGACTGGAGCATCCTTATTTACTCGACACACAACCTTGTGGATGGTGTCCTCCCAATGGCTGCGGAGCTTGCCGGTCCCACCTTTTGGGGTCAAGTTTCTGACCAAGACACTATCTCCAGGTTCCAACTCTGAGCTCTTCAGTTTACGATCATAATTTCTTTTGCTTCTTCCAGCTGATTTTCTTGCATTGTTCCTTGTTATCTCATAAGCTTGTTGTATCCCTTCTCTCCATTTTCGCATGTACTCCCTGTGGTCAGGTGTGCCCGTTTCTGGCATCAAGTGGAAAAATGCATCAACGGGCAATCTTGGGGTCCTTCCAAAAAGGAGATAAAAGGGAGAAAAGCCAGTGACCTCACATCTTGTGCAGTTATATGCAAAAACCAACCTATTCAGTGAGTCTTTCCAGCTGGACTATTTTATAGATATGTATGATACAGTACATAGATGATTGATTTATGTTTTCATAATATTACATGTAAGGTTTATATACGATGCTGTAGTTGTGTAGTCGGCTGCTCATGCTGAAGATATATAGGCAGTCTTGCTTTGTGTTGGCACAGAGACATCTTGAGCAATTAATGTTGTGTGGTTCAATTTGACCATGTTATCCTGAAAACTGTTTTGAAATACAACAACACTGGACGTGACAGAAGTGACACTGTGTCTGTGTTTATTTCACCTTTCCCTTTTTCAGGGGTATAACATTTTGGAGGCACTGCTGGGATCGGATGAGGCGAGATTTGACTTCTGCTGGGACCAGACGTTTCCACCTCTCATTCAGCTCCTTTTTAACTCACCCCGGCAGAGGACATCTAGTGGATAACATTTGTGGCTGTCAGAGTGTCTACAACCAAGGGCATAAGCAATCTGAGGTCAACCTAAGGTACCAGGAGCTCCGCATCTAAGGTTTAGCACGCCAACTACTGTTACAACATAACTGTCACTACTGAAAAAAATTAAGATAGAGTCAGCTGAGGTTGAAACATTACAGCTGGAAATAATAGAACTTTTGTGTTCACTGCCTGTAGACAGCCTAAAAGAACTGTGGGATTTCTTCACCATTGCTGGATTAAAATTTGAGCATGTAACAGGAAAGAACAGACCATCGCTCATCTTAATGATAAGTAATCATCTGCAGCGTGAAGAGTTACAAAAATTGGAGGATATGGGAATGGCAGAACTTCTTTGTTTTAAAGACAAGATAACTGAGCTCCTGGCTAAGACCATAGCTGACCAAGTAAAGGAACTCCAAGGAATACTACATGAATCTAATATAATGCAGGACAGTACATCAACAGAAAGCAGATCTTCTCAGTCACGTTTACCATCCCAAATAAAAAGTACTCATGAGGAGAATAAACATAAAGTTCATGCCACTGTAACCACTCCCAGAATGGCAGCTTCAGGTTCAGCTCTAAGTCATACCCCTCCCCTGTGGCAAAAGGAATTCAAAATATCTGGACCAATAGGAGAACCAGGACAAAAAGATTGCCTCACATTTCCCAGCCCCAGCCTAGCATGGCAAATTGAGCACGGCCTCTCTGTTATGCACCCTGGGGGTTTTAGAAGTTCAAACATCCTTGTTTTTATTTATCTTGGCTGCCACTTGCTGCAGCATGCTGGTTCAATAAAGAACTCACCTTTTTTTTACTCAGCCTGCTTCACTCAGGCTTGATTGGGCAGAGCTGCTGTTCACCTGCAGGTCCTGCCTATAAATATGACATGCTGTGTTTGGTGCAGGGTGGAGACTCGTTGTACCAAGTGTAATGGGCATGACCGTGTCCACTTTGATACACCTGTGTACTTTTGAACTGTTCCAGAGATGACCTTTACTGACCTCTCAGTAAAGCAAGACATTTACCACAAAATCATTCCATTAGTTGTAATCTGAGAATATAGTCACCAAAAGAGACTATTTCTATCTTTGATTTTAGGCTGATGTGATCAAAAGAATAACTTTTGTCATTTTCATGATATATGTTATATGCTGTTATTCTTTTAATATGGAGTATTACTGTGTTCACTGCTGTGTTAAAGTTGAAGTCTCGGGTCAGAGAGACCCGACGGTTTTGTTTAGAAAGTCAGAAGACAGTTAATCCGTTGTTTTTCAGGAGAAGGGCTCCAGCTTTCTCTGTTTTTTTCTAAACATTTTCCTCTGCTGCTGGCTGTAACCTTGGGTCGTGATAACACATGTCTCACTCCTCTCATGATCTTCTTTTAAGTTCTAACTTTTGCTGAAACGCTTCAGAGTTTGCTGGGAACTTCAAAAGAGATGTGAACTTTCCCAAAGAGCTGGATGGACGTTTAGCCACACGCTAAGGGCATGTCGTCCAGCTAAGGACTGATAACAGGCTGTTATGAGTCCACTGAGAACGAGCGTAAGCTCAAAACTTTGTTTATTCCTTCATGGAATAGTTATCTTGAAGTAAGAGGCCAGGAGCTGACGCATTTTCTGATGACCAACGCGGAACCCAGGAGACGTTGAAAACGTAAACTAGAACCAGTTTTGGACGTGCTGGGCCTGAAGGACTCTGTGCATCTGAAGGCTGGTGTCATTTCTTTATCAGACTCGTCGTCGAAGGTAAAGAGCTGTTTACAAAACGTACCTGGATTTTAGCAGAAATCTGATGAGAAGTGTCACTTTTGGTAACATGCTCAAGACAATTTCCTTTAACCCATCTCTCCATCTTTCCTCCTATCTTTTTCCCTCAATTCTAAGCTGGAAACTATTTTAAGCTAAAGAGCCCTCAGACTAAATATGTTTAACATCCAGTATTGAAGTCTGTTGTGTTAAATTTAAATGTGCTGACGTGATAAATTGAAAGAGAGTGAAATCAAGTCAATCAAGTGTAATGGTGTTAATTTAGTTGATTCATTTTAAATAAATGATAGTGTCTCTTTGACATATCAAGCTAAGTTAATGTGTCCATTGTCACTCTATGGCTTCTGTTTTATTTATCCATCATAAAGATCACAGAAATATTGGGTAAACTGAAAAAGAAAAGAATCCGTGAAATTACTATTCAATCTGAATAAGTAAATTAAGGATAAAGAGGTCAGCTTAATACTGACCCCTGTTAAAATCCTTTAGTTACATCTGGGTGGCACTATATGTGTTTAAAGACACAATATATGGTCTCCCTCATGTTCCCTTCACAAGAATGGCTTGTTGAACGAGTGGAGGCTTATTGAAGTCTACTGGAAGGTGTGAAATTCAGCTGAGGTTCACTGGAACTGCTGAGGACACTGTCAGGTAACTGAATAATACTGAGAGATCTCCACCCTCTCATATTGTTGTTGTTTGCTCCTGTTGGAGCTGAAATAGGCCCTTAACCCTCCCATTTGAACTACCTTAACACTAAAAACTTTCTCACACATTACCACACAACACAAAGATTTTAGCACTGGACTCTGTGTCATCAAGCGGGTTATTCACTAAACTCTCGGTCATGTGCTCATTCAGTTTGCACTACTTCTCATATTTGCACTAATGTTTGTATTACATCACTGCCTATAGTCATAATACTGTTTACATTCTCTGTTTACATACTACTGTTTACATTCAATGTTTACATTTATTAATACTGTTTACATTTATTACTACTGCTTACATTTATTACTACTGTTTACATTTACACTACTTTTATATCTACACCACTGCTGATACATATACAGTATTCTCTGACCAGCCTTATTTAAGGATGCCCAATGTGCCTTACTGCATATGCCACTTTTGCCTCTATAACAACATCAACTACTGCCTCATGCATATACTGTGTACATTAGCTCATATGCTGCTTTGCCACTTTGCAAATGTCAATGCTAGAACCTTTAGTTTATTTTATAGTTATACTTTTTATACTTTTTTATACTAGTATGCAAAAACTCAGGACAGTATTATGTTCATTAAATGTTTAGTGTTTTAGTTTTAGTTTTAGAGTTGGTGTAAATTTTCATACTCTTATACCACTATGCAAAAACTCAGGACAGTGTTACAGTTTTACTATTTTATGCTTATGTCTATTATTATATGTTTCAGTGTTTCAATGTTTAAGTGGTTACTGTTGCACTGAGGGACTGAGAGAAACGCACTTTCGGTCCTGTGTATGTCCTGTACATATTGAAGTTCTGACAATAAAGTTGACTTTGACTTTTGACTTTTGACTAAGGCCTGGCACTGGTTTCAGGACTAGTTGCTGTACAAAGGAACAACTGTTGTTTGTAGCAGACCATTTTAAAATAGTTACTGCTGAACGCACTAAACGAGACAGTGTTGAAGATGAACTGATCGTTGCTTTGGTTCAGCTTGGGATTTTGCCGGCTGCAACAAGTCCTGTCAAGAGTCCTGTTGGCTTACCTACCTCTTATGCTGTGGATAAGGAGGTGCGTTTGAAGGAATTTGAATTAGAGATGAGAAAAGCTGAACTTGCAGCTGAAGCTGACAGAAAGAAAGAAGAAACTGAGATGAGAAAAGCTGAACTTGCCGCTGAAGCTGACAGAAGGAATAACGAGAATGAAACACTTAGAAGAAAAAACTCTGTGGACGCTGAAGCCACTGTGAGAGCCGCAGAGCTCGCTCAACAAACATCTTTAAGAGAAAAAGAAATTATGTTTGAACAACGGAAAAGCCTTCTTCTCCAGCTTTTGGTCACGAGTTTGATGTGAATAGAAATATTTCTCTTGTGCCATCTTTTAATGAACAAGATGTAGACAAATATTTTATGCTTTTTGAAAAAAACGCTCGCTCTTTCAAATGGCTGGAAGAAGTTTGGCCACTGCTGTTGCAGTGCAAATTAACAGGAAAAGTGCAGGACGCTTACGCCTCTCTTTCAGTCACTGACAGTAGTGATTTTGTGAAGGTGAAAGAAGCTATTCTGCAAGCTTAAGAATTAGTTTCAGAAGCTTACCGGCAGAAGTTCCGAAAATTGAGGAAATCTGAGAGTCAAACATACGCTGATTATATTAGGGAAAAAGAAATACTCCTTGATCGTTGGTGTACCGCATGTTCTGTGACAAGTTTGGATCAGTTTAAACAACTGATATTAATTGAAGATTTTAAGAAGTGCTTGCCAGAAAAAGTGACCACTTACTTAAACAAAAATAAAGTGACGGAGGCTTCTAAAGCAGCTGTTTTAGTGCATGAATATATGTTGACGCACAAGTTTACTTTTGAGCGTCCAAGATTTGACAGATCTTTTGAACTGGATAAAAATAAAACACGTGTTTTTGAGTCTCCTCGATTTTCCAGACCCAGAGTTAACGGGAAGTCGAGAGGACCCTCTGCAGCTCATACGGAAACTGGTGCTTTTGTGAGGCACAGTGAAAACAAAATGTTGCATGGGTATGGAACCTCTGAAAAGAAAAATGTGGTTTGTTTCTTTTGCAAACAAGAAGGGCACATTAATAAACATTGCCCCAAACTAGTAAAACAGGAAGTAAAGCCAGTTGCTCTCATTAAAACCTTGAATGAACCATTATCTCTCTCGACAGATCTTTTTTCATTCATTCATTCACAGATCTGACTGATAATAAAGGATTCCGGCCGTTTATAATGGATGGATTCGTTTCTGCTACTTGATCTGGTAATAAGGTACCTGTTAAGATACTACGTGACACGGCTGCTTCTCAGTCCTTCTTATTAGAAGGTATCCTGCCTTCCAGTGAACTTGAGATAATGGATACTCAGTTACCCATACGTGGATTTAGCATGAAAGATTTTAAAGTGCCTTTAGCCAAAATTATAATCCATTCTGAATTGTGTTCAGGAGAAGCTGTGGTGGGACTGTGACCAAGCTTTCCTATTGCTGGAGTCACTATGATTATGGGTAATGATTTAGCAGGCGGACGCGTGCTTGTTATTCCTGATGTAACATCCATCCCGGTACTGTGTGCTCAACCAGATGAGATGGCTTGTAAATATCCTGACGTTTTTACTTCATGTGCTGTAACTCGAGCAGCTTACAGACGCCAGCAACTAGAAAAAGATGCTGATGATGATGTTGATTTGAGCAAAAGCTTTATGATGAGTACTGAGGAAGAAAAGTTTCCTGTAAAAACGGAAATGGATATAAAGGAGTTGGAAGAAATAAATCTGTCTCTATCTAGCCAACAGCTAGTTAAACTTCAAAAGAAGGATGAGTCATTAAAAGCCTTCTTTTCTGACGATTTACCAGACGACCCTAAGCATCTGAGTACAGGTTACTTTTTAAAAGAGGGCATAATAATGCGCAAATGGACGCCTTTATCTGTTCGTCCTGATGATGAATGGCAACATGTCATACAAATAGTACTTCCCACATCCTATCGTACTGAGGTGTTACGTTTAGCACATGACAATCCAATGGCTGGCCATTTAGGAATTAGAAAAACTTATGATCGCATACTGCATCATTTCTTCTGGCCAGGATTGAAAAAAGACGTTATTATGGACTGTCGTTCTTGTCATGTATGCCAGGTGGCTGGTAAACCAAACCAAGTGATACCTTCCGCCCCTTTGTACCCTATTCCTGCAGTGGATGATCCGTTTGAACGGGTTATTGTTGACTGTGTTGGTCATTTGCCTCGGACCAAAGCTGGGAATACATTTTTAGTCACAATAATGTGTACCGCTACTAGATTCCCTGAAGTGTTCCCTGTGCGCAAAATAACTACCCCGTGGTAGTCAAAGTGCTTACTAGATTCTTCTCTCTGTTTGGACTACCTCGTGTAGTGCAAACAGATCGAGGTAGTAACTTCATGTCTAAAATATTCTCACAAGTTTTAGAACAGTTGAATATTAAGCATTCCTGTTCTACTGCCTATCATCCTGAGAGTCAAGGTGCCCTTGAGCGTTTTCATCAGACTTTGAAAACTATGCTACGCACCTACTGCTTAGAGTTCGAAAAAGACTGGGATGAAAGAGTACACATGCAGATGTTTGCTATTCGTGAAGTGGTTCAAGAGTCTTTGGGATTTAGTCCTGCTGAGTTAATATTCACTCACAACGTGCGCGGTCCTCTGAAGCTTTTAAAAGAGCAATGGCTGTGTGAGAACACTGACCAGAACCTATTGGACTACGCCAGTAATTTTCGTTTTAAATTAAAACGAGCATGTGATATAGCTCAGAAAAACATGAAATCTGCACAAGCCAGGATGAAATCACTCTTTGATAAAAAAGCTTTGAAAAGAACATTTTAACCTGGAGACAAGGTTTTGACCTTGCTTCCTGTCCCAGGTACCAGCTTGCAAGCTAAATACTGTGGACCGTATGTCGTTAAAGAAAAGATATCTGATCTTGATTATATAATCACAACCACAGACAGGAAATGTGGTTCTAGATTGTGCCATATTAACATGATAAAATCCTACATAGAACCAGATAACAAACAATTAGAAACAGTTTGTGCTGTATCTTACTCTGCAGACAGACAGGAACTTTCAGATGCTGAAAGCAAGCTGGACAGTTCCCCTGCAGACACGGAAGGGAAACTTCCTAATTCATACTACTTAGAAAATTTAGACCTGTTGTTTACCCATCTGGATGAGTCTAAGAGAGAGGACCTGAAACAATTGATTGCCTCCTATAATGGCTTGTTTTCTGATATTCCCTCTCGTACAGGAGTGATAAAACACGACATCGATGTGGGTGAAACACAGCCAATAAAGCAACACCCTTACCGAGTAAATCCTGATAAGCGACAGCGTTTAAAAGAACAAGTGCAATATATGCTAGATAATGGACTAGCTGTTCAGAGTAATAGTGCAT
>JBBPBX010047897.1:2973-15265 GCA_038048925.1 Garcialebias charrua | reverse complement strand
CCAACTCTTCTGTCTGAGTGAGTAAAAACGTCTAAACGACTCAAAAAATTTAACTCTTGAAGTAATTAATCCTAATTTTAATCTTCACTGAGCCACATCTTTTCTCACAGCAACCTGTAACCAGCAGGGGGCGCCACTGAGCCCAATGTCAAGTTTTATGCATAAAAAAATATAAATTTACCTGAATAGAGTCACGGTAAAATCTAAAATTGTAACATGTGACACTTCCCCCATGTTTACAAACGTTTCAGATATTTTATGTAAATTTAAATTATTTAATTAGTTTTACCTCATCTAACTCAGTGATATTAGTTTGTTATATTAAAATATTACGGCTTAGTAATAAAAAAAAATTGAATAAATGAAATGTTGGCTCCGCCTGCTGGTGAAACCCAGACTCCCCTGCTGGACTCACAGAACCAGCAGCTTCACTCCGACTCGGCGGTGCTGGTTCTGTCGGTGCTGGTTCTGTCGGTGCTGGTTCTGTCGGTGCTGGTTCTGTCGGTGCTGGTTCTGTCGGTGCTGGTTCTGTCGGTGCTGGTTCTGTCTGTGCTGGTTCTGTCGGTGCTGGTTCTGTCGGTGGTGGGACAGTGACTGGTCGTCACGCTTCTTCCTCCTTTTATCAAAAAGCTCCAACAAAAACACACAAAACTGCTTTTATTCTGAAAAACTCTGACCCAGAAGAACTCAAAGTTCTGCTTCACATTTTAATTTTTCTTTTTTCTCTTCAGGTCGTGAAGCTGTCGAGCCTCCAGCCCATCTGATTTGGAGGAGATGATCCATGGTGGAGGAGATGATCCATGGTGGAGGAGATGATCCATGGTGGAGAAGATGATCCATGGTGGAGGAGATGATCCATGGTGGAGGAGATGATCCATGGTGGAGGAGATGATCCATGGTGGAGGAGATGATCCATGGTGGAGGAGATGATCCATGGTGGAGGAGATGATCCATGGTGCTGTGACCCAAACGGACCTCGGCGGAGGGATGTGACCATAAAGTGCCTTAAACCTCCAGTCAACCAGGACCTCGCGCTGACTGAGGGACGTGGCCTTCAAATTATTTTCTACAAAAACAAACAACTCACATTTGCTTCATATTTGAAGTTTTATATTTAAAGAAAAGGTTGTTTTATTTTTTTATGCTGTGTTTTCTGAAAGAAAAAAAAAAAGAAGATCTCTGAAGAAGGGAACAGTTTGGCTGAACCAAAACTTTTTGGTGTTTCCGGGACCTTTTTTAATTTTTTATTCACCTTTGTTCTTCCAGCTGAGGCTGCCGGGGCGTGTGCACGTTTGTGACCTGTCTGGACTAGATTAACAGTCAGGCTGAATTCTGGATCCTGTCTTTTGTTTACGCACAGCAGAAGTTTTTCTAAAGGAAAGGGGCGCTGCTGAGCCGAAACAGCCGTTTCTGAATATAAATATCGGGAAACAAATGTTATAAACTCAATATTTTCCTTAAGTGATTTTGTGTTTACATTCCTCTGTTTTACGTCTAAACCTAATTTATGTAAGTGATTTGATTTTAACCAAATATTTTGATTTTATTTCAACATTAGACCAATGGGGGGGTGGTTTGAAGAAGATGTTGAGCAGCAACAGCTCCTAAAACCAGATCAATGACTTCTAATGATTAAAAAATACACATGAAGGACCAAATGTTTGTCTCTTTGCTGACGACGCTCTGATTAACATACAATCTTTATCCTGACAGTTGGTTCCAGTTCTGTTCAGAGGTAAACATTTAGAACCTGGACCACCAAAGCTGAGGTTCTGGACTTTGAGTGGACCATGCAGCAAATTTATTTATTTATTTATTTTACCAGTTCTGAGACTTGCATTGTGGACGTTCCGCTGATAAATCTGCAGAAACTATGTAACTAACACATATCATGTAACTAACACATATCATGTAACTAACACATAGCTAACATGTAACTAACACATAGCTAACGTATGTAACCAACACATAGCTAACATGTAACCAACACATAGCTAACATGTAACTAACACATAGCTAACATGTAACTAACACATCTAACATGTAACTAACACATATCTAACATGTACCTAACACATAACTAACATGTAGCTAACACATAGCTAACATATGTAACAACACATAGCTAACATGTAACTAACACATATCCAACATGTAACTAACACATATCTAACATGTAACTAACACATCTAACATGTAACTAACACATATCTAACATGTACCTAACACATAACATGTAGCTAACACATAGCTAACATGTAACTAACACATAGCTAACATGTAACTAACACATAGCTAACATGTAACTAACACATATCTAACATGTAACTAACACATCTAACATGTAACTAACACATATCTAACATGTACCTAACGCATAACTAACGCATAACTAACATGTAGCTAACACAACTAACGTTGGTTACGTATCGTAACCCCAGATTCTACGAGTATAGCGAGCCCTTTAGCTCGCTTATTGGAAATCTCCCCCGCGCGTCAGCGCCTACTGAAAACCTTTTAGTCCACGCCCACCTACCGGATGGGCCCACCTCTCGGGTCGATAAAACCCCTCGACCGAGGTGAAACTGCCTCCAAAAATAGCTATTCATTCAGCCATTTGGGATGCAGAGTGGCCCGATAGCTAAAGGGCTCGCTATACTCGTAGAATCTGGGGTTACGATACGTAACCAACGTTCTTCCTTCATATAGCTCGCCCTTTAGCTCACTTATTAGAATAAAGGGCGTAGCAGGAAATAGTCCATGCCACGCTGGATCCCACCAACGAGGAGCATCAGCTCACCCAATCCCAATAAGCACGTCCTTCCTCATGCATGAGGAAGGGCGGGTGGTGGGCTGGAGGAAGGCCTGCAGGCCTTTAATCAACCTCCAGACGTGCCCTGCTGCTGAGCAGCAAGCAACAACATTGAAAGAGATTGTTTTGTTGTTGTGTTTTTGTTTTGTTTTGTACATAGTAAGCCAAGGAGAGGAACACACTCTGGCTACAAAAACTTTCAAAAAAGGGTGAAAGTCAAACTGTTACATGAACTATGTACAGAGGAACAGTTAGAACATTAGGAGGTGAACTCCCATTACTTATCCAGGACTCCCAGAACTGAATGAGTCATAGAAAAAGTAGAAACATCCCGTAAATAAAAACGGGTGAAAGAACAGGGCGAGCTCCATGCTGCGGCCTGACAGATGTCGCTGACCGACATCCCACCATGCAGAGCTGTGGACGACGCCATTGCTCGCGTCGAATGAGCTCGCAGAGACGCAGGAGGCTCCTTCCCTGCAGCTTTGTAAGCCTCTGTTATGGCTTCACACAGCCAGTGAGAGAGGCGCTGAGAGGACAGAGCACGACCCGCTGAGTTGTCCCTATAATGGACAAACATCCATCCATCCATTTTCTTCCGCTTATCCGGGGTCGGGTCGCGGGGGTAGCAGCCTAAGTAGGGAGGCCCAGACTTCCCTCTCCCCAGCCACTTGGAGCAGCTCCTCCGGGGGAATCCCAAGGCGTTCCCAGGCCAGCCGAGAAACATAGTCCCTCCAGCGCGTCCTGGGTCTTCCTCTGGGTCTCCTCCCGGTGGGACATGCCCGGAACACCTCACCAGGGAGGCGTCCAGGAGGCATCCTAACCAGATGCCCGAGCCACCTCAACTGGCTCCTCTCGATGTGGAGAAGCAGCGGCTCTACTCCGAGTCCCTCCCGGATGACTGAGCTTCTCACCCTATCTCTAAGGGAGAGTCCAGCCACCCTGCGGAGAAAACTCATTTCAGCCGCTTGTATCCGAGATCTTGTTCTTTCGGTCATAACCCAAAGCTCATGACCATAGATGAGGGTGGGAACGTAGATCGATCGGTAAATTGAGAGCTTTGCCTTTTGACTCAGCTCTCTCTTCACCACGACAGACCGGTACAGCGCCCGCTTCACTGCGGACGCTGCACCTATCCGCCTATCGATCTCACGATAATGGACAAACAGATTTTGAGAATGGCGCACACCCGCTGTGCGTGCCATATAACATCTGAGAGCCCTAACGGCATAGTAGATGTGACCTAGCTTCCTCCTCTGATGAATGAGGAGGGAGATGGAACCCACTCAGAGTTATTGTCCGGGATTTGAAACAGTAGCGTAGGTCTAACCCCACGGATGGGAGGACCAGCACCATCCTACGCTTTTGGCGCACTGGGTCCACGCGCAGGCTGGTAAACCAGCACTGGGCCGATCTCATGTGTAATAAACCCAAATTTATCACCACATGAGCGGCTGCCATCAGGCCCAGTAGACGCATAACTGCTGCCGCCGTCACCACCTTCCCTGGTTGGACGCGCTTCAGCTGTGCTGTCAGATCGGCTGCCCTCTGCTCTGACAGGCGCGCTCTCATCGAGCGTGAATCCAGTTCTACCCCCAGGTAAACAATGGATTGTGCTGGGATTACGGAGCTTTTCATCCAGTTTACAGCAAATCCCAGGTCCAGCAGGTGTTCTGCTAGCACCTTGGTTTGGGCTGCAGCCTCCTCTCTCGACCTGCTCAAAATCAGCAGATCGTCTAAGTAAAAAAGAATCCGCATCCCTGCTGAGCGAAGTGGGCGCACCGCCGCTTCCACACACTTTGAAAAAGTTCTGGGCGCGAGCGAGTAGCCGAAAACGAGCCTTTTGAACTCGAACCGGCTCCCCTGGAAGGAAAACCTGAGGTATTTCCTGTGTTATGGGATGATACTCACGTGCCAGTAAGCATCTTTCAGGTCGAGGGATGTGAACCAGTCTCCCTTGTGCACATTCTTCAGCAGCTGTTTTATTGTGAGCATGTGAAAACCTCTCACTGAAATGGATCTGTTGAACACCGACAAATCCAAGACTGGTCTCGCCCCCCCCTTTTTCTTGGGCACGAGAAAATACCGAGAATAGAATCCTTTGTTCTGTTCTCGTTCCGCCACCTTGGAAATCACTCCCTTTGTCAGCATTTCCTGAATTCCTGACAGCAGGGAGGAGTTTTGATTTGTGTCTGACAGTACTGTTTCCCGTATCCCCCTGAAAGGTGGTGGTTTTGCAACAAACTGGAGTGCATAACCCTTTCTTATGATTTTTGACAGCCATCCGTCTAAACTGCATTTCTGCTGCCACTGCTCGTATCTTCTGCCCAGTGGCAGCGCGAGGTCTTGCTGTCTCAAGCGCGTCATGCGCGTTAGCCAGTCGCTGGGGCCTCCCTCCGTTACCCTGGTAACCCACGGGGGCCCCGCCCAAAAAGTGGCGTCTTACCGCGTCTTACCGCGTCAGTGACGTGATCCGACCCTGCGTCTGACGTCGACACGTTTGCTGACTCAGGGAGCGCTCGCTCTGGTGGAGCGGTGCTCCCGTTGGACACTGCTCGTCTTTTGGCGGGTGGTGCTTGGTCAATCTGAGTGGTTTTTCTTTTGTTACCTCGATTGGAGCTGGAATTGAGTTGCAGAGAGGTGGCGCCACTCATGTACGTGGAACGCCAGTTAAACATTTGATGAGACGAAGCCCTGCTGGCCTGAGCGTGAGCAGGGCTCGCGTCACATGACTCGATATGAAGCAACGCGCTGTGGGACTGACCCCGCATCGACTGCGTGGCACGAGGTGTAACAAACATGGCGTCTGGCTGTTTAGCTAGCTTTTTGTGTTCCCTGCCGGACGGCGTCGAGGCTGAGCCGGCATCGTTTAATTTTAGCAGCGGGCAGGTTTTTTTACCCGGTTCTGACTGAAAATTAGCAGGTTCACCAAACATGAAACATTTATTAATTGTTACCTTGTTTGAGCTATCTTTACTCGTGGCTAGATTTTCTGTGGTGGGAAGCATGTGTGATCGTGCGGCTGTGGGGTTATACGGCCCGACAGACAAGCCCGAAACATGAGAGAAAACATTGTTAAAAACATTTTGCTCTTTATTTTCAACACACACACTCCCCGCAACGAGTCATTTCTTTTGAGGTGGCCGGCTGTAGGGGTTCTGCTGCTTCTGGCCGCCCCGGCCCTGATAGCCGCCCCGGGCTTGGTAGCCACCCCGGCCCTGATAGCCGCGGCCTCGTGGTACGTGATGCTCACCGTCCCACGGTCGCTGCTGCTGCTGCTTCTGCTGCTGCTTCTGCTGCTTTTGCTTGAAGGTCGGCTGCTGTGGTTGTCGCGAGCCCGCTGCAGCCGAGGGCTGTTTCTGGTCCCGGCGTTCCTTCCACCCGTCTGGTTGTCGAGATGGCGGGCGGGTGGACATGAAGCTCCTCACCGTCTCGGCGACTTCGTCCTTCTTCTTGCACTTGTCGACGAGTTCTTTTAAGTTGGAGCCGAAAAGTTCTTCTGACGACACGGGTCCTTCTAGAAGCTCCTTTTGGAGCCTGTCGGGCATGGAAGGTGCGTGCTTCTGCCACGTGGTGCGGTGCACCATCTGTAGCGAGACAGCCACGCGCGACCAACACACCGTGGATGCAGCGCTGAGGTTCAAAATGACGTCTGCTGCCTTTCCTATTACACTCGCCAATTCTTCAGGCAGGTTCGGATCCTCCGCCAGCTTGGAGATCTGGTACGCGAGGAGGGCCGTGTTGTTGCTAGCTGCACCTGCCTGGGCCGCTAGTTGGTGCGCACGGTCCGTTAGTTGAAGCACCGTCTGGTCATGGCGCCCGCTGGGGATGGGCCTGTGGTCCGATCTGGCGGTTTTTGCCCCGAATACCTCTGAGAGGCTCTGCTACAGAGGGGGCACCTTTGGGAAGGTCTTGTCCGTGAGCCCCTCCACCCTCGTGAGTCCCGCGAAGGAGGTCGCTGGAGCCTTGAATTTGGCGGGCGCCGCCACCGCCTCGTTCCAGAGTTCTGTCACCACCGGGAAGCGAGGCCAGACTGGGTCTGGGCGTCGCTGCGACGTGGTGCCGTACCTCAAGCCCGCCAGGTCATTTGGCCTGGGCGGAGAAGGGGTAGGCACTGACAGGCCCTTCAGCGCGGCCGCCCCTTGGATGATGGAGGGCAGGTCGTGCATCAAGGAGCCCATCGTTGGGAGAGGGGCGTCCGCCCGACGAGGCTGGGAGGGGACCTCAGAGTATTCGCTCATGCGGTCCTCGTCCGAAGCCTCGCTCTCCAAAAAGGAGGGAGCGGCCCCTTGGGCGCCGCTCACTTCCCCGGGGTCCGTTGCGACCGCCTCAAGGTCGGCAGGTTTGTCCAGTGGTGTCCGGTCGCGGAGAGCCCATTCGTCCTCGGCTGAACAGCTTTGCTCGTCGTGCCCTCTCGCTCGGCGGCAGCTTGGCGCAGAGGGGGCAGTCGTTGTCCTGGACCGCATGCTCGGCTCCCTGGCAACCCTCGCAGGTGTCGTGGCCGTCGAAACTGAAAATCATTCCGACGCCGCA
This sequence comes from Garcialebias charrua, assembly GCA_038048925.1. NCBI lineage: Eukaryota > Metazoa > Chordata > Actinopteri > Cyprinodontiformes > Rivulidae > Garcialebias > Garcialebias charrua. The sequence goes on along the minus strand of JBBPBX010047897.1, from coordinate 7,920 downwards.
GCCTGGACAAAGCTTTGCCATCTTGATGGAAAAAAGTGATGAATTGATATGAATTGTAAAAAATTGTCAAAGGTTCTCATTCGGGCTGAATGAAGAAGAGGCAGTTTCACCTCGGTCGAGGGGTTTTATAGACCCGAGAGGTGGACCCATCCAGTAGGTGGGCATGGACTAAAAGGTTTTCAGTAGGCGCTGACGCGCGGGGGGATTTCCAATAATTGAGCTAAAGGGCGAGCTATACGAAGTTAGAACATGTAACTAACACATATCTAATATGTAGCTAACACATAACTAACATGTAGCTAACACTAACATGTAGCTAACACATAACTAACATGTAGCTAACACATAACTAACATATAGCTAACACATAACTAACATGTAACTAACACATATCTAACATGTAACTAACATGTAACTAACATGTAGCTAACGCAGAACTAACATGTAACTAACACATATCTAATATGTAGCTAACACATAACTAACATGTAGCAAACACATAACTAACACGTAGCTAACATGTAGCTAACGCATAACTAACATGTAACTAACACATATCTAACATGTAGCTAACACGTAACTAACATGTAGCTAACATGCCACTATGGACCAATAATATTCAATACTGTTCTTGCAGAACCCGTGTTGCACAGGGTAAAGGCGGTTCTGAAGGCAGAGGTGGTCTAGTGTAGAACTAACCAGGTGGACCTGTTAAAGTGGTCGGTGAGTGTAAACGTCAGAACATGACTAATACATCTTCCAAAACCAGTTGTAAAACCATTTATATGCATTATACATCTTAAGTTGTTAAATAAAGGCAGCACAGTTGGTAGAGCTGCTGCTTCTCAGCGAGCAGGTTGCAGCCCAGGACCTTTCTGGGTGGAGTTTGCATTCTCTCCGTGCTGCGTGGGTTTTCTCCAGGTACTCCAGTTTCCTCCCACAGACCAAAAACATGCATGATAGACTGGTGGTAACTCTAAATTGACCCTAGGTGAGAGAGTGAATGTTGTTTGCAGGGGCGGCCGGCCAGTAGGGGGTGCTAGGGCACCGCACTTCAGGAACTAGTCACCATTTTACATTGAAAAAATTAACTAATAAAATAAAAATATTTTGAAATATATGTATGTATGATTTTAGTTGTGTAGGATAAATATTTTATAGGTAATGAGTTGTATTGTTTGTTTCAAAAAAAGTTTTCTTATTGGTGACGTATTTCTGGTCATGGGGGCGCATGAATCTTATCCGTCGACTCTCGTTAAAAATGGCGCATGCGCAGTTATTCTACGACGTTACAAGATATGGAAGATGCTGGGCGCAGATTTATGCGCCTTGGGCATGTCCAACATGAGTTGTACCTTTCAGTACTGATCATGTGCTTCCGGTCTTCTTTTTTTTGCCAGGGAATAGATCCGTGCAGGGACTCAAGCAGGCTGGCTGCAGGTAAGCTTTAAATCATTGAAAGCCTTTTATCTAATGCCTATTTGCCATTTCTGACTGATATAAATAATAAATGTCACATTTTTGTCATCTGTGTATGTTACCATACTTGACAGACGAAATTGGTCTCTGCATTTAACCCAACCACCACCAGGTGGTGCAGTGAGCAGCCGTAGTCAGCGCCCGGGGAGCTGGAGAATTACGTGTGCACTCATAGACACCCCAAGGTGTGTAGTGGCCGGGGCGCGAACCCGCGTCCTTCGGGTCCCAAGTCGGAAACCTTGCCACTACACCATCTTGGCTCCAATATGCCTCTCAACTTTTCGAAGTCTCTGTTTGTGGAAAAACCCATCAGCTGACTGTTTATTTTAAAAGTGGGAACTAGTGAGTTTGTTTGTTTGTTTGTGGAGTTAGCATGCTAGTGCTAGCCTCCAGGTTATTGTATTGGACTCTGTGATGGCTACATTTATTTGAATTTGCTTATAAAAAAATAATTAGCAAACATTAATAATTGTATATACTAAATGTCACTGATGTGTTTTACTATTTCTTAACACTGTATTGATCTGGAGAATGAAAACAAAGCGTCTTGCAAGTAACTAGCTCCTATTAACATTGAAACATTTAAGGTACATTTATATGTTGAAATGCTATATATGCTAAGGTGCATTAGGACCTTTAATATTAGGAATATTTAAGAGAACCAGTAATCCAAAAATGAGCTTGATTCTATTTATATTATGGTAATGGTAAATGGAGCTTTCTTATAGTACAGCGCTTTCCAGCCCACTTTGAGGAATCCCAAAGCGCTTCACAGTACCAGCCATCCACCCATTCATACACCGGTAGCGGTAGACTGCCATGCAAGGCACTGCCTGATCTACCGGGAGCAACTCGGGGTTAAGTGTCTTGCCCAGGGACACAACGAGGTGTGCCGTGACCGGGGATCGAACCCGAGACCTTCTGGTCCGGAGCCGGCTGCCCTGCCTCTACATCATCTCGGCCCAATATGAACTTGTATTATTATAATGATAACAGAATGTGGGCTCTGGATGTTGTAGGGTTGTGTTGGCTTACGCGACTCTGCAATATCGCGTGGACATCGGGGGCAGTTCCCTTGGATTGGCAGACTGGGGTGGTGGTTCCCCTATTCAAAAAGGGGGACCGTAGGGTGTGTTCCAACTATAGGGGGATCACACTCTTAAGCCTCCCTGGTAAGGTCTATTCAGGGGTTCTGGAGAGGAGGGTCCGTCGGATAGTCGAACCTCGGATTCAGGAGGAGCAGTGTGGTTTTCGTCCTGGTCGTGGAACACTGGACCAGCTCTACACCCTCAGCAGGGTCCTGGAGGGTGCGTGGGAGTTTGCCCAACCAGTTTACATGTGCTTTGTGGACTTGGAGAAGGCATTCGACCGCGTCCCTCGGGGGGTTCTGTGGGGGGTACTCCGGGAGTATGGGGTACCAGGCCCATTGATATGGGCTGTTAGGTCCCTGTACGACCGGTGTCAGAGCTTGGTCCGCATTGCCGGCAGTAAGTCAGGCTCGTTTCCGGTGAGAGTTGGACTCCGCCAAGGTTGCCCTTTGTCACCGATTCTGTTCATAACTTTTATGGACAGAATTTCTAGGCGCAGCCAAGGTGTTGAGAGGATCCGTTTTGGTGACCTTAGAATCGCTTCTCTGTTTTTTGCAGATGATGTGGTCCTACTGGCTTCATCAGTTCGTGATTTACAACTTTCACTGGAGCGGTTTGCAGCCGAGTGTGATGCGGCCGGGATGAGGATCAGTTCCTCCAAATCCGAGGCCATGGTCTTGAGCCGGAAAAGGGTAGCATGCCCTCTCCGGGTCGGGGAGGAGGTCCTGCCCCAAGTGGAGGAGTTTAAGTATCTCGGGATCTTGTTCACGAATGAGGGAAAACTGGAGCGTGAGATCGATAGGCGGATAGGTGCAGCGTCCGCAGTGAAGCGGGCGCTGTACCGGTCTGTCGTGGTGAAGAGAGAGCTGAGTCAAAAGGCAAAGCTCTCAATTTACCGATCGATCTACGTTCCCACCCTCATCTATGGTCATGAGCTTTGGGTTATGACCGAAAGAACAAGATCTCGGATACAAGCGGCTGAAATGAGTTTTCTCCGCAGGGTGGCTGGACTCTCCCTTAGAGATAGGGTGAGAAGCTCAGTCATCCGGGAGGGACTCGGAGTAGAGCCGCTGCTTCTCCACATCGAGAGGAGCCAGTTGAGGTGGCTCGGGCATCTGGTTAGGATGCCTCCTGGACGCCTCCCTGGTGAGGTGTTCCGGGCATGTCCCACCGGGAGGAGACCCAGAGGAAGACCCAGGACACGCTGGAGGGACTATGTTTCTCGGCTGGCCTGGGAACGCCTTGGGATTCCCCCGGAGGAGCTGCTCCAAGTGGCTGGGGAGAGGGAAGTCTGGGCCTCCCTACTTAGGCTGCTACCCCCGCGACCCGACCCCGGATAAGCGGAAGAAGATGGATGGATGGATGGACAGAATGTGAGCATTAAAGGCCGAATACATATATATATATATTGTTTTATTGTGATAAACAAGTAGAATAAAAAATTGAGTACATAAAATAGATAAATAAAAATACACACATTAATTTATGTAGTATTTGTTATGTTTATGATTACAGATTACTGCAGAGATAGTCCATATATACTACACTCAGCTGATTGTTTTAAGCTGACTCTCCAAACACTGTATGAATGAACACAGCAGCATGAAATAAATCAGCAGCATAATGTGATTTATTCACAGTGATTATCTAAAGTATTTGTTTGTTTTTTTGTAGCTTTGTAAAGTTTTAAAGCTTTGTAAGTATTATTATTATTAAAAATTACAAAACCACTACATGTATTAACAATCTGTTCACAGACTCATGTTCGTGCTGCTGTTCGGCACATTCTTTTTGTACGACTAGTGCTTAATGTATTTGTAGGGGCGGCCGTGGTGTAGTGGTAATGGCAGTCGTCTCCCGATCGGAAAGTTGGCGGTTCGACTCCCGGGACCCGCACCATGTGTCGTTGTGTCCTTGGGCAAGACACTTAACCCTGAGTTGCTCCCGGTAGGACTGGAAAGCACCTTGCATGGTAGTCTGCCGCCACCGGTTTATGAATGTGTGTAGCATTCAATATATGTGTAGCACTTTGAGATTTTCAGTAATGAAAAGTGCGTTATAAATTGAAATAATAATAATAATTATTATTTTAGTTATCGTTTTTCTTAGTTCATATCTTGGATCTTATTACAGTTTTTCTTTTACATTTTATTGTTGGATGTAACTGGGAACCTGTGTACATAATTTTATTTCCACCACATATACCACATGTGGTGCAAACAACAATAAACTCTGAATACTACAAAAAAGAGCAACAATTATCCATAAGTCAAGGGTTTAGTACCTTTTTTAGACCACTTGATGGCAGTATAAGTGTTTGAATCTAAGGATATATATATATATATACAGTATATATATATACAGTATATATATATATATA
>JBBPBX010047896.1:11091-25969 GCA_038048925.1 Garcialebias charrua | reverse complement strand
CAGGAAACTGTCCACTGGATGGCCATTCTACAAATTGAGCTAACACCATCGGGTGTGATAATGTACTCAATTTGCACCACTTAGGCTGACATTGCAGGTGCTCCATGTAGAATCCTCTGGAGCTCATCTGCAGAACACAAAATGACAACATCCGGTCAAGAGGTTTAATCGTCAATGGCCGCTGTGATTCCGCAACAGGAAGTGGGGTACAGATGTAAGACTCAGACCTGTGGCGGCTTCTGGCCAAGAACTGCGCATACCTGTACCAAGAGTTCCTCTGAAAGACTTCAGAAAAATTCATCGATAGATGACCCGCATCCTGTACCTGCGTCCATGCCCCCTGCATGAGGACATCTCTCTTGCCCCTCTGATGAGGTACGGGATGACAGCTCGGATGACCTGGTATCACACAGAAATACTCCAACAACAGAATGATGGAAACGATAATCAATGACCCCACACCTGCAGCCACCATTAGCCTCTTCTGCCCCTCAGCCATGCTTGATCTAGTTCGAAATCCTCTACAGTGTCAAACTTTGAACCCTGAAATGTGATGAAACACAACAGAAACACAAATTACCCCCTTCTCAGTTAAATCTGCAGAACCTGAAAAGGTAAATACACATGAAAAGCAGTGTTGAAACCCAACCACCAAACGCATGCACAGTTTACAAAATCTTCTTTTTTCCGCTTTCTTTTTTATTTACATAGGAAATCACTGGAACCGCACCTGTAAAAAATACATCCTCAAAATGAATAAATCACTCTCCCATTGAATTTCGAACCAGAAATAAGAAAGTGGTCAAAAACCTCTAATATTTTATGGTTTAAACGCTGAAATTGAAAAATTGACTCCAAACCCTTGAAAGTTAGACCTGGAAAGTATGTGTTGTTTTGTTGATTTCTAATTTTAGATATAAGTAAGTCTAATTGATAAAAGTTAAAAGTTAGAGTGTAGCAGCAAATTGTTGACAACTTAAACCAACTCTAAGATAAGAAATAGTCACTAATTTAATATTAAAGGTGAAATCTAATCTGTAATCCTAAGTGTGTGATCTTTAAAATGTGTGATTTAAAATTTAAAGTTTGAAATATTGATGATTCAATAATGTAAAATAGAAACACCTGTAAAGTTTAAAACACTGTGTCAGTCTTTCTGAATCGATTTAACCCTTTGTTTTCTGTTCTGTGTAGAGCTTTGTGGAAAGCTGCAATCTTCAGAGGTCACGAGGGCGTTGAATCGCCACCACCCTATTCCTTGGGCTGCAGATTGCTCTAGGGATAACCCAGTTGGTACTTCGTTCAAATTTCCCGTTCCACTGGTCAAGCAAAACTGCCCCGACCCAAGAGAATGGCAGGCCCCCCTTCCTTTTCAGCTCCTCTTGCTGTGCTCTGCCTTTTTAAGCTGCAATCATGCAACTGGCTCTTCCCTCTCAAGGCAGCAAGGCAGACAGGCCTGGGGAACTGTTTCCCTATCGTTCTGGCCTCTTCTCAAAAGCAAGCACAAAGATGCACCTCAGGAAGACAGGTGTTTTCAGGAATCTCCACCACTCGAACCAGAACACCTCACGAACAGATGACTTCCACGGCAGAGGAAGTGAAACGATGAAAAGATGAGACCCACACCTTCCTCGAACCCGATCTTAAGGATGAAGATGCAGGACAGCCCACCGCTCGTGTGGACCCCCCCTCCAGGTGCAGAGCCGGCCCACTCAGCTGTGCAGCTCCGACAGAGCTGCCTCCCTCGATGTGATGACCTTTGAGACCCTTTCTCCGGACCCCACTCTGGCTGTGGCTCTCCCTCTCTGGCGAGGAGCTAGTGATGTGCGCCTCGACAGCTCAGCTGTGCGCACCCCCCTTTGGCTCAGGCCACTCTCTTCTAGAGGCCCTGAGAAGCACCCCGGGTGTCAGTGGACCTTCCGGCCTCGTTCAGGCTTAGCCCTCTCAGGTGTAACGGATTCAAAGATCTGTAGATGGAAGCTGGACAAGCAACTATTAGTCTCTCAAAATACATTATATGCGACATTACAACAACCCTTATCCCCTATCTACAGATGACCTCAGCCCTAACGGCCATTTTGTAAAGCCCCAAATCAATTAATTTTAGTCTGTGCACAGATTACAGCCAATTTTTCAAAAGTATGCTAACATGTTGAGGCCTAAAGTATTTCTAACATTCCCTAGATTTGCATTGCTAAAATGTGTACCATTATCTGATCTAATTTTTACAGGAAACCCGTGACATGGAATGTAACAATTGATTAAAAAATTTTAGGACCGGTTTGTTGTCTTCTCTTCTAATTTTTTATTTTTATTTTTCTGCCCCTTGTCAGCCGGTGAGCGCGGCACACCAACCATAAATTTCTGAACCCCTTTTACCGGTTCGAGCATGTCTGTACAACCAATTATTATCTCATGACCCGGTGTCATCACGGTCGAAAATTTTCTTGTTCGCGCGACCTCCTCGTCTGTTGAGCCTCACGCAATGAACGCACGGCACAATGTTCTGATCAGAGAATTTTAAATGTGTGTGTGTCACCAGCTGAAATCCTCTTCATCTGGTGTGCCCCACACGCGCGAGTTGCTGCTCCTCAAAATCTTCTTCTCTTCCATCTTCTGGATGGTCCAGCCACACTGTTTTTCTTCAGGAGCCGCCCCTTGTTGACAGCAATCTACAGAGGCCTCATCCCATCTCATGGCCCTCTCTTCTTCTGGTGTGACCATCACCGTCTGACTCCAATTGATGTATCCCGATGCTCTTTTTGCTTCCAAATCAGCTTGACAGTTACATTCTTGATGTTTATTTATTGTCTGTGTGTTGGTTTTGTCAAAGCTGTGATACCATATCGCACGTCTGCTTCCTTTGTCTCCCTTTGCTGTCCAAAAACCCTCTGTTGTCCACTGAACGAGCTCAGTTAGTGCTGCACCCAAAGTTCACACAGAGCCCTGCCTACGCCCTCTGCGCTGACTGTGTTACTCTTGCCGCTTCAAACCTACCATCGCGTCCAAACACTTATCTGTCTGAAGCCCCTTACCAAACCAGTACTATCACTACTCCGCTTTTTTGTCCACGGAAACCACTTTCCTCACCGACCACCACGTGCGCCTTCTGTGTTTTTCATAATTTTCTTTTATTTTATCCTGCAAATTTGTTCTCTCCTTGTCATCAACTTGTGCTCTCCTCATCTCTGAAAGCTTGTTCTTACTTAATTGATCTTATCTGCACTGATTAACGATCCAATTTCTGCGGCTTAGCTATAATCCTGAATTTCAACGCATCCGTTGTGCACACCAGACTCCCAGAAACGCATTCCCTCAAGGAGAACTGCCGTTATTTATCTAACCTTTAAAACCCAATATGAATAATTGTGGTGACATCAATTTTACCTGTGAAAATATTCACAAACTCATTTTGCTGTAGGCCTCGGGATGAGAGCCTTGTTATTGTGTTTAAGAGCCCTCTGGAACCGGGAGGAGCAGGCAAACAGAGCTCACAGTTCAGTATTAATCTATTAATTATGTGACCTGCGGTGGCCTGTTCTATGTGTCATCATTAAATAATGCACTTTACGTTTGGACCCTGAGACTGAGGCCCCAGTGTGACCCCACCGATTCAAATGGGAGGCCGACGCCTTCACGGGTTGCTGGAATGAGTGACTCCTGACAGCTGTTCCACATGCTCATGCTCTGGTCGTGTGAGTTTGTCCATTGTTCGGCTCATGTCAGCTTCAGTGAACCGCCACTTATTTCTGGTGGCTTTCTCTGCAAGATGCCCCAAGTCCTGACTTCACTTGATTTCACGTTGTGTTTGCCGACGTTGCTTGGACAGTTCTTTTGTTCAGGTCTCTGCCTTGAAAATCTGGCTGAGGAAGTTCATGGACATTCTGATGTTTGAATGACAGTTCTTTGCTTTTTCCTTCAACTGTCTTTGTCTTGTGTCCATTCATGAGTGAGAGGTCTTGCTCTCACTTGCTGGCAGCTGTCGCTCTCAGAGTCAAAATGAACCATGTAGACGTCAGCTTTATGCATTCAAATCCAATCGAGCCACCACTGTTACCCCAATCCCCTGGCAAACGCAAAAGTATCATGCATTTTGGTTGAATCCTAGCTCATGGCAAATTACAATTATGTGTTCTGTAAGAAAGAGGTCTGTCTGAAGCTCCCCCTCCACGCACTGTGTGCTGTCAGGCTGTAGGCTGAAAAAGAAATACGAGTAATTGTCTAATAATAACGCCAATAATATTACTAGATGAAAACTCAAAAGTGAAATCTTCTCGGCATTTGTCTCCCAGAGCACATCTCGTTGGATCTGGTCGGCACAACGTTTTTTCTTTCCCTAATTTAAAGTCAAAAGCGAAAAATTTACAAAACAGTTCTTACCACTAATTGAAAATGAATTTAACCTCGACCCAAAACTGTCTAATCCAATCTGACTGTCCAATCTACATGTCATTGTTGATTTTTTCTTAACTTTATTTACCCAACCGAGGTCTGTCTGCTTATTTTGTATATAATGTATATAGAAATCTGTCATATCCTGTTGGTTTTGAAATGTCAACATCTGTTTACTGTGATTGTAGTTTTCTTTATTTTCCTTTGATAAGTGCAAATGCCTATTGCCAATGTGACGTGTGCTGCTGACCACTTGACCAGGTCACCCTTGTAAAAGAGATCTCGATCTCAACGGGCTCTACCTGGTTAAATAAAGGTGATTGATTAATTGATTGATTGTTGATTTTTCTCTAGAACTCTCGTGTTCATCTAATTGATGCTCTGAAACTTCTCAAAGTAAGCTTTTTGCTCTGTGGCTGATTTCTAGATAATTTTCACCTCACCTGCCTAATCGTCTCTCTGGTACTTCCTCAACCTCTGAGTGGCCTTCCTGCACCTCTCTTCCAATATGAACCTTTTCATATCATTCCACATTTTTCTGGCTTTCTCCCTCCTTCAGTTTCTGCAATTTGCTTCAACCTCCTGTAGGTGGCGCTGTTTGACTGCTCTTCTTCCTGCCACCTGCTGCTCTGAATTTTCTTTTAAATTGAACAGTTCTCTGTGTGCCCTAATTTCTGTCCAGTGGCCGCAATTAAGAACAATTCTTCTAGAAAGTCAATCTGTTTTAGCTGTTCATCATAATTATTAATTAACTGTTGATAGTCTGCGACCGTTTTACAATGAGCTATCTCCGTTAGAGCTTTTGTTTGTCTTGTTTAAATCTGGTTAGGACTAAATTAGCTAAAATTCCTGTTGATCCGTCTGCTTTCTCATCAATTTTTGATGCAGGTTCGCTCCACTTGTTACCCCTCTCTGTTTTTATCGTTGGTAAAAGTCTGATATTTGCTCGGATCCTAAGCAATAGCTCAAAAATGTCTCCTTGTTCCTGCATTTGTTTACCTTGCATGTGCGCCATGATCGCCTTCACGCAACCTCATTCACCCAAAATGTTTATTCCCCATCCGTTCTCACATGCACTTGAGATCTCTTGTAAAAACACAGTAAAAAGTCTGAAACAATTCTGAGGTGAAAACCTCTGTGTTCAGGCTTATTTCTATGTTGATCAACAGCTCCCTCTGGCGGACAAAATTATGGCAGCACCATTCACCACTTGAAGAAAAAAGAAAACTTCACTTCACACTCACTTCACTCTCTCTGAGTCGACACAAACAATTAATGACAATCAAAAACACCGAAAATGGATATATATATACAAAGACACCCCCCTTTTGACATTAATTGACACGAATAGACAAAAGAAACGAGAAAAAGGCATGCAAAACGGCCGACACTCAAAATCCAATCAGCTCCGCCCCAATCAATGGACAAGCGGGCTTCCCCCGCCTCCAGTGCGATTCCACCACGGCGAGTAGCAAGGTCGCCGCAGGGCACAGCTGGCAGACGGTCCTAACACGTGACCGCGATGTATTCCCGCGATACACCGCCGCACGGAGGTCCACTTCCCTCAGTGGCTTCCGGTCTGACCCGAGACAGACCAGGCAACGTGTCGCTCGGCAACCAAAAACAGGCGGCACGGGGTGATCACGCACGCAGTGACGTCCCAGGAAGTCGGGAGCTCCCCTAACGTGGTACGTGGCAGCAGAACATCCCCGCGAGTCCAGCCACTCTGATTGAAACGAGCGCACCCGGAAACGTCCGATGAACACGTAGCGACGCGCGCACGCCTCCCCCCTCTGGCCCCGGGCGGACGGTAACCCCCCGCCCGTGACCAGCGGCAGCGAAACACATGACACAGATGACGTTCGACGTTTGATCCCCCAAAAAACAAGTACACAAGCCCAATTCCTGCAACCTCCCTAGGGTTGCTTTCCTCTTTTTTTCTTTCATTTCCACAATTCCTAATTTGAAACTAATTGAGATCTCTTCCCCCTAAAATAATGATTCACATTAAAAAATTTAAAGAAATGCGACGCAAAGTATTTTAAAACAAATTAAACACAGGCCCAAGTGGTAGCAATACGCTTCCGTATGCAACCCTCTGCGGTTGCTTTTCTCTCTTTTTTTTTTCTACAGACCTCTTTCGGTCACCGCCCCCAGTGCGATTCCACTGCGCTAATCCGCAAGTTCAGCGCAAGGCACACTGGGAGCTGTAGTTTTCACCTCACTCGTGAACATCCGGCGACCCCCCCACGACGCCAGGCATCGGTTACGTACGACCTTCAAAACAAGCGGCAGTCGCTCAACTCCTCACGAGCGGACGCGAATCAAGTTGAACGACCTCTTCCAGCTACTCAAAGGATCGAACGCTCCGGAAACGCTTTCCTAAACAAGACAGTGAAACAAGTCTTCGTGACCCCCACTAGTCACGCGGACGAACGGATCCGCCCCACGTGAAAGAAGCGGCCACAACCTGCTCCTCACGGCTCGAACAGAAAACGTTTATTCCCCAAAAGTAAGTAATTAAAGCCTCAACGTTCGAGCACCTCGTGATTAAATGAAGCCCGAACCACACACACACAACGACACACACGAAGGAAAAACCACGAGCACGCGCCCCCCTTCACGAGCACGCGCCTCGGCCCGAAACCGAGCTTCCGGGACCATATCGCACACACACACAAGCGTCTGTTCAAACTGAAACCTGTGTCGTCAGAACAAGCCAAATACGTATATTTAACTTTAACTCTAAGAACCACAATACATCACGAGACTGAACTTCTTCTGTTTGCAGTTGAATTTGGGACTGTGGCCAAATAGTCGTTTCTGTTTAATACACGGTCGACTCACCTTATGTAGTCATGTCACAGAGCTCCACTGCAATACATCTGAAGAAAGTCATCGTCGCACCCTCCAAATCAGAGAAAGAGACAAGGCCAGACGTCCGGGGTCACCATGTTGAAGGGATTTCTCATTAGGTGTTCGAATGACCAGTCTCTCTTAGAAAAATGATGAAGATTTATTGACAGAAACACAGGTTTACAGGTTAACAGAGTTACAGCATGAATAAGCAATTCTTTGTGCACAGAGAATTGTGAGCATTTTGACAGACCTTTCCTCGGCGAGGTTCTTCAAAGAATGCTGAAGATATCTGAGATGTTTTGGAGTATGAAGCTGCAGTTTGAGCTTCTCTGGTCTCTGATTGGCTCAGAGCATTGATAAGGCGTCCTGGAGCCTCTCGTGTTTGTCATTTCTATGACCTTGTAGATTTATAGCTGTGGTGAGAAGTCTCTCGAAACTGTGTTCTTTGTTCTGCTTATCTGCTCAGTAAGAGAGTTTTAGAAATGTACCATTAGATGTGTCCTGTGTGCGATATTAATGTAAATTAATGTCCAGATCCTAGTATGTGTGTGTGGTTCATAAGTACTACTTATTTTAGTAGTATGTTTCCTGTGTTTGTGTGTCTGTGTGTTCTGATCTCCTCAGAAGGCCAAGAGAAGCCCAAAGGGCATCTGCCCGCTTAGCATGTTATCTGCCTCTGAACATCCTGTTTGTTAGATCTAAAAGTATGTCTTATAATGTTGTCTAATTGCATAAACATATGTAAAACCGTTGTGAATACCTTGATTATAAAGCACTTGTGTATTAATCATATATAGTAGTGTATTCGATTCAAATGAGATTAACATATAGAACTTCTAAACGTGTGTATTTCCCTTCAGGAAGAAGTGATGAAAATGATAGAACGTTTATATAAAGTTGAACGTTAAATTATAATAAAGAAATATATTAAGAAAACATGACAGGAAAACTGGGACATTATTACTGATACAGGAAGAAATTTACACAACATTCATAAGGTAAGATATACAGTACAAGGAAAGCAGGAAGAAACAGGAACTTACTCGCATTAGAACAGGACACACAGACCTTAATAAATCTCTTAAAATAATTGCAAAGCATGAAACAGGACTTTTTTGTGACATGTGCACCAGCAATTTCCCTGAAACGGTTCAACATGTCTTTATGGAATGTCCAGGGTATGAAACAAAGAATGCATTTCCAAAAATAAATAAATAAAATGAATATTAAATTTACAATTAGGGATTTTTGAATGTCCAGAGGACCAGACTTAGCTTTTTTAGATTTTTCTACCTGGATTATTGAGCATGCATCAGGGTACAATTAGGGATGTTTTTAGCAGTGATATCAGTAAAGTTAAAGATCAAGTTATTATTTCCTTGAAAATACAAACTTAATAGACAGAATTTAGTTGAGTTATTAAATTAGGTCTATGGTTCCCACCAGTACTGACGCCACAAAGCTGTGAGTGCCGGTTAGACGCTCAACAACAGAGTGATAGTGCTTGTTATTTTGTTTATGACGGGTGTACGATAATTTCCCTCAAAATACGATAATTCTAGGGCTCTAGTACGATAATCCTACATTTCGCACCTGGCAACACTGATCTTCATCCCTGAAAGAGTGACCGCTGGCCTGGAGATGAGTGTAGACTGCAGAGTCCTGACCTGATGATGTTGATCTTCTGTGCTGGACCATCCTTTTGGCCAGTGGCTCATGCTTTTATTTATTTTCATACAAACGTATTGTTTACTTGACACATTTTCAAAATAAACATTTTATAAGTCTTTTTTGTAAAAATATTATTTGTTTAGTGAAGTCAAGAAAGACTACTGTATTTTGTTTTTTGAATATTTATTAGTAATTATTTTATTAAAACATTTAAATTTTTTATGTATTGTGACAGAGGGTTCTTGTCAGCGGCTGCTGAAAGTAACTAATAAAGTAACTTAGTAATCTAACTTAGTTACTTTCCAAATCAAGTAATCAGTAACTTAACTAAGTTACTTTTCCCAAGGACTAATCAGTAACTTAACTAAGTTACTTTTTCAATGTAACTATGCCATCACTGGTTCCCACACACATGACGAGTATTGCGCAATACCAGGTTTTTCGCCACCCGTAAAGGCAGAAATGGCAGACGAACAGACTCGAGCTACCACAACTAAATACAGTACTAGCTTGACCAAGGCACAAGAGCAAAATGGCAGTGGTCGGAGTTGAATGAGTTGGAGAAAGAAATCATGGCAGATGAAGTGGACAACTTGTCACCAAAAAGTTACTCTGATATCATTAATTATTTAATTACTACGAGGAGTGCACACCGAGGAGCTTCACAGCTTTAAATCCAAAAAAGATGTGTAAACTGTCTCAATCATATCTAACCAGCTAAATAAAGGTTTAACTAAAATAACACACAGCCAACAAAAAGTCCAGGCTCAACACGGACCAGGACCAGCAGTTTGTTAAGTGTTACCGTGTTGGAAGTTAGCATGTCGCGTTAGCGACATGCTAAGCTAACCACAGCAGTACACGGTGCTAAAAAAAACAGCTCCAACACACAGACAGTTGTACTCTAACATTGTTCTGACATTGTTTCACAAAATGATTTATGTAGAATAGTTTGTTTACCGAACAAAAGCACGACGTCTTCAGAGCAGATCCGAGCCAGACTCAGAGAGAGATGGGGCTGCTGTGAGCTCCTCCGATGAGATAAATCCTTCATGTTTACTTATTTTGGGGATTAAGTGAAACCTGCGCTCTGCCCAAATGTCTACCCGACTGGAACACCCACTGACCCAACACAAAGTAACCATTGCAATTAATTAGAAAAAAATAAAAATAAAATGTGAAAAATACACAGCCAGTAGACTGCGCTGTAACTGCTGCTCTCATAGCGTTCCGCCTCCACGCATGAGGGTCAACCCGGAAATTCCACAGATGTTACGTCACATGGGAACTATGTATAGCAAGCAACCATCAGGGTGCTAACAATCAATTGTTAGGCTGATGGTCCTCCTCAATCATGTGAGCAGCTAGTTTTGGCTGTCAGCAACAAACTGGTTGATCCACTATGAGAGGGTGCTCTTTATGAGACTGAGCTCATTACAGCACCTCAGACTGAATAAGTCTTTCGGAGGAAAGACGAAATGCGGAGATTCGTCAGGTAGCTGAACACTTTAAAATTGATTTTGAAGCTGCAAAAGGATTGAGGTTACCCCAGCTAAAGAGTTTTTTAAAAGACAATCTTGTAAAATTGAATGTCTTTACTATTTCTCTTTCAGATGCTGATATAACAGACATGACTTCCGGTGGTGCAGATCCGTTAACTGGTGCCTCTAAGTCGGATGAGGAATCTTTGGATCCAACCGTAACTCAAGATTCTCAATTAATGTTTCAATTTAAAAGATCTGAGGTTGAAATGAAGTTTGAGTTGGAAAAGTTACGGCTGGCACATGAACAGGAAGAAAGGAGGTTGACACGTGAACAGGAAGAGAGGAGGTTAGCACGTGAACTTGAACAGGAAGACAGGAGATTAGCACGTGAACATGAATTTGAAGAAAAGAGGTTAGCACGTGAATATGAGGAAAAGAAGTTAGCACAAGAACAGGAAGAAAAGAGGTTAGCACGTGAATATGAGGAAAAGAAGTTAGCACAAGAACAGGAAGAAAAGAGGTTAGCACGTGAATATGAGGAAAAGAAGTTAGCACAAGAACAGGAAGAAAAGAGGTTAGCACGTGAACTTGAGGAAAAGAAGTTCGCACAGGAAGAAAAGAGGTTAGCACAAGAACAGGAAGAAAAGAGGTTAGCACGTGAACATGAAGATAAGAGGTTGGCATATGCACATGAGTTGGAGCTTAAGAAATTATCTCTAGAAGCTGAGCATCTGAAGTTGAGGTCTGAGGGCAGGTTAAGTGGTGGAACTCTTAATCTGTCTCAAGTTGGTGATGGGTCTTCTGGACGTAACTTGGTTAACATGTTGAAGCTGTTACCTAAATTTAATGAACAAGATCCTGATGTGTTTTTCTCTTTGTTTGAGGACATGGCAGAGGACAATAACTGGAGTGATCCAGATTGTTCCATTCTACTGCAAAGTGTGCTGGTGGGTAAGGCCCAAAAAGCTTATGTTTCATTACCTTCAGCTGAAAGAAAGGTGTACAAATCTGTTAAAGAAGCTGTTTTGAAAGCTTATGAACGGGTACCTGAATATTACAGGCAACAATTTAGGAACTATAGGAAGGCTGAAGAACAGACAAATACAGATCTTGTCAGAGAATTAAACACACAGTTCTATCGCTGGTTATCAGCAGAGGGTGTGGATGATTTGAAATCCCTTTGTGAGTTGATAGTGTTGGAACAGTTTATGAACATTGTTCCACATCGGGTTGCCACTTATGTTAATGACCATAAAGTAAAAACTGCTGCTAAAGCTGCCATTTTAGCAGATGATTATGTTCTGACACATAGAGCTGTGAGGGATTATAATTTGGAAGATGGTCATAGCCCTAAGGAATCCCACCATGAATGGTTCCCTAGTAAAACTAGATGGGATCCTACTTTGCATTCTAAAGACAACTCAATTTGTAACTATTGTCGTGAGAAGGGACACTGGAAAAACGAGTGTCCTTGGAATTCAAAATCTAATCAAAGTAGGAGTAAACAAGATCATCGAAAATCTGTGGCTTTAGCCAGTGTTTCGCAGTCTCATTCAGTGGAGTCTACACCTCCAGCTGAAGTTGAAAGAGTTAGACCAACTGTTTTAGCTGCACCTGTTAACTTTAAGTCTGGGTATTACATGGGCCTCATATAAGTTAACCATCTGGGAACCACTGAAAGCCCAGTCAGGGCCCATTAAAGTCTATCTGGGCAAACCCATGTGGGGCCACCATGGAAACTGTGGACAAACCCACTTATTACCCATATTTTTAGCCCAGTTGGGACCCAGTTTAGTCCCAGGTAGATATTCTTCAAGGCACACATATGGGTTTTACATGGGTCTCAATTAAGTTAAACATCTGGGTCCCACTAAAAACCCAGTCAGGGCCCATTAAAATCTATCTGGGCAAACCCATGTGGGGCCACCATGGAAACCGTGGACAAACCCACTTATTACCCATATTTTAGCCCAGTAGGGACCCAGTTTAGTCCCAGGTAGATATTCTTCATGGCACACACATGGGTTTTACATGGGTCTCATTTAAGTTAAACATGTGGGTCCCACTGAAAACCCAGTCAGGGCCCATTAAAATCTATCTGGGCAAACCCATGTGGGGCCACCATGGAAACCGTGGACAAAACCTTTTGGGACCCATGTTTTTTGCACAAATGTATACCATATAGGGCCCACCTGTGCATGCTGGCTGGGGACTACTTTCATTCTCTGTTCAGTTCCAGCCCGGAAAAACACTCGTCTCCAAAACTACAAACGTTCATGATTCAAACCCCTCAAAGACGGGGGACATCAGAGCACAGTTTGTTTATTAAGTTTATTCGTACAAAAAACAGCAACAGTTAAGTTTACAAGCATCATACAGTTACGAAGAGGGTCAAAGAATGAAACCACTGATTCAGATCACAGTTTTTAATAAAGTTAAATAAAACTTTAATGAATCTTCCAGTATTTTGTTTAAAAAATATCTGCATGAACTCGCCATTTGGTTCAGTGCGTTGGTTGATCATCTCTGGCCTCCTGTTTGAGGAGAGTCAACTGAGTTTCTTGATGGATCATCACTTTCTGAGTTTCTTGATGGATCGTCACTTTTTTCATTGACACCTTGAAGCTTTTTCCAGTTCCTCTGTGTCCAAAACAAAAAACAGGAAAGAAGATCAATCTGTGTTATTCTCCACCCTTCTGCAGTGTCTCAATGAAACCATAAAAAGCCAGTATTGTTTCTTTTTATTATCATTTTACCATCCATAGCAGAAGATCTTCTGTCACCGAAACAGCTGTTGTGATTTCTGAAGATACACAGAGGTTGATCTCACCTCTCCTCCACGTCTTGCATCGTGTCAGGAAGATGCTTGCCAAGGGTTTCTGGTAGAAAGATAGCCACCACCCCGGAAAGGACTGGAGCTCCTCCATAGATCAAACTCGGCAGCCAGGGTACGTAGTCCCCAATGATCAGAACCACGGGGGCCAACATAGATCCAATACGTGCCATCATGGACACCCATCCCATGCCTTTTTGACTGAGGGAGAAAACATCAAACAGACATTACTGCAAAACCTTTCTGTGGAAAGGCTCTGAACAGTTAATATCTTACATTTTAGGTTGCTGTTTGGGCAACCTCAGATTGGAGAAACACAGGTGGAATGACAAGCTAATGGCTAGTTGGAGTGAGGCAAAGACAGAAGTGAATTACTGCTGTCGTAAAAAAATATAAAAAATGTAACAACCGTTCACGTCAACTGTATTTTATAAATCGCCATCAGGGCCACTTGACTGACAGGTTCAGATGGTTTTACATTTGTCTTTAGAATATCCTAAATAAAGCTGAGTCAACTCAGTTATTGCAACGTTCACTGTAAGCAGCTTGTAGCTGTACAACAAGCCCACATCATCAGTCTTCCACCACTATGCTGACAGTTTCTGTGAGATGTGCCTTCTGTCTTCACTCCTTCTACCTCCACGGGGACTCCTGGCTGACATCATCTGTTAGTCTGTCCATCACCAGAGCAAACAAGAAGGGGCTCAGAGACGATCCTGGATGCAGTCCAACCTTGACGCTATATGTCATTCCTACAGGACAACTCACCACTGTCTTGCTGTCCTCATTCACATCCTGTACCAGTTTAATGTGTCCTGCTGTCCTCATGCACATCTAATACCAGTCCAATGTGTCCTGATGTCCTCATGCACATCTAATACCAGTCTAATGTGTCCTGCTGTCCTCATGCACATCTAATACCAGTCCAATGTGTCCTGATGTCCTCATATTCAAATCAATTCAAAAATACTTTATTAATCCCAGATGGAAATTAAGTGTTGTCGTAGCTCATCATCCTGGTTTCATTCAAGAGTTGTTATAGATGCTGATAGCTGTGGGCAGGAAGGATTTCTTGCAGCATATCCAAAGAATATGTCCACAGATACCGATCCATCCACCTGGATCCAGCTTGCTGTCAGATCCGGCGGGCCTCTCAGTCCTCCTGGGTAGCAGGACTGCCCAACTTCTGGGTAGAATTCGTCCTTGAGCGATGGTCACTCCTCCCAGCAGTCTGCGGAGCTCCTCGTCACCACAGACAGACAGCTTACAGTGCCGGGGGATGATCCCAGTCCTCCCCGTTGTCACAAGCTAAGTTTCCCACCAGCTCCATGATCTTGGCTGTCAAGTACTCGAGCACAACCGCCAGGTTGACGTAATACAACCACGGCACCTCCTTTTCAACTCATTTGGGACTGTAGCTGAGGTATTTGAGCTTTGAAGATGTTATTCAGCAGCTCTTGGTTGCTAAAAAAAAAAACCCTGCACCTTGTTGTCATGGTTACGCATCATAACAAATGGCCAAAAGTAAAAAGGTTTCATCAGAGGAAGTAATTGTCTGAAAAAAGTGATTCACATCCAGAAAAAAGTAGAACTAAAGTTTTCAAAAGCAAAAACTCAGAATGAATGTAACAGAGCTACT